>BQNB010021484.1:0-24359 GCA_026074375.1 Tanacetum coccineum
TGATGGTAAGATATCATATTCGATAGTTTAATGTTTAGGTATCGTTTTAGAACCTATGAGTTTATAGTACTACCTTGCCTAAAGGAATGTTCTAGTGTTTATATAAATAACCCTTATATAAATAATTGTAGGATACACACAAGGTAGGGTAAGTATGTATATATATGCATATATATATATACCTAAGTCACGTCCGCAAGTAAGCAAGTAGTGTGTCTGCACATAACAGACAAATATTCATATAGTGGTCTTACCACTATAATTACACATAATTATTTCACATAAAGCCTCACGAGTCCTAACCATCCTCGAGGGAATTTATCAAGTACCTCGAGTTGTGTAACAATCTTGTCATGGCTCCATCTCGCAACTCATCAAACAAGAACTGTCTTGAGATTCAGTCATGAATTGGTACACATCTCGACCTAATTAATAAATTTACTCGACGTTGGATAATACTCGAATTTTTATGTTCATCTAACTTCACATAGTTATCATATTGCATGCACATTATGCATGGTCTTGAGGCTATGGTGCAACCCACCATACCTCAACAGGGTTCTAGTGTTTGTCTATCCTACGAACATGTATATAAATCATGTAAGCATCTAGTATGACCAACTATTGCAACAAATAGTGTATGTATGTCTCGTAAAAATCTTTTGAAAATGTGATCGTTGAAAGTGGTTATAGTTTAGGTAAAATTCAACCTAGTTCACTATAACCTTGGCTCTGATACCAATCTGTAACACCCCCAAAATTGGGTCGTAGCGAAATGTATTTCCGGGAGCGTTACTTCATGATCCCATTGCACACGTCAGGAGAGAACGATCTCTAATTGAGTCGTTTGAAAAGAAATCTTGTAAATTTGGACTCCAATGCACATCAAGTATGTCATACATCTATTTCACCTGAGAAAAATATGCTTAAAAGTGTCAACATTAAAGTTGGTGAGTTCATAGGTTTTTGTAAGTATGAATGTAAATCCCAAAACTATATATATAGATTTACTATGTTACAAGTTTCGCCCATACAAGACTTGCAACGCATAAACCTAAATTGCTTTAAAACGTCAACAAAATTGTTGGTGAATTCATAGGTTTGATAAAATCATAATATGGCAGGACCGCAAACTTTTTAGTGATAACGCACCATGCAGATCTCACAAAAACTAGATTACATTTACACTAAGCTCATGACACTGAAGCTCGACAGTCTTGTTCGCATAATATTGCTACTCAGCCCGTGATGATGTTCTAACCCGAAACATCTAAAATTCGACATGCTATATCGTTCGTCCCGGTGATAGCAAGTCACCCGAACGGGGAGGTCGTTTCCCGAATAGATCTATTAAATAACATTCGCGCTCACATAATGTAATTCCCAACTACATCTATGCAATTGACAGTTCATGATAATGGGCTTAACTGGGTTATCGCTACTTAGGCAAACATGTAATCAATACTTGCGTCCAATTTGTAAAACAAAGCATGTTTTCACCCCATAATTATAAATCATTGAAATCGTAAAAATGTGGGGCTATGAACTCACCTTGAGTTCTGATAATCCAAATATCGCAGATAATGCGTCACGTAAAAGATCGAATGCAACCTAAATTATCATAGGTCGTATAAGTACCGAGTACTTGAATTAATCTTAATAGTTGTTACATCGTACTAATCGATCGGCTACTCAATAATTAAAGAGGACATTACATGACGTTCAGAGTTAGGACACTTTAAATCGTAAATCCAACAACTCGTCGAAACGCCATCCGAAGAGGCCTCATTATGAAACTCCCTAGTAATATAGTACTTTGATAACCACATAACATTCTATATAGCTCAATCACCAACTAATGGTTTTGGTAAAATTATGTTTTAATAATTAAAGATGTTTATACTTACCCGTTTAGTAAAACTAACTGCGTAACTTTCGCGTTTTAAGCCCGATTCTTGCGTTTCTTATGTCCATCTTTTACAGTATTAAGACGTGTATCGATAATTTGTGGACATTTCATAAATTTTCTCCCCTGATGAACAGTAACTTTTACTGTTCATGAACAGACAAGATTTTTATAAAAATACGAGATATGCGTCGTAAAACCCGTAATGTCGAATTTTATTCGTTATAGCTCCGTATTTTTAATGATCTATTCGAGGACGTTCACGTATTAGAAAGTCTATAATTTTAGAGGTTTACAATAATATAACTTTCTGTCATGAATAGTAACTTTTATAAAAATAGTTTTATAAAAGTATTAATTGTCGTAAACTCGCGAAATTCATAACTCGTTCGTTATTAATTGAAAAATTACATTCATATCAATTTGAATCCAAAAGATCGGCGTAATATTATAAAAATATTAATACTTGCTTGTTTATAAATTGTTATAAAAATGTTTTTATTAAAAATGTACTTAACGACTCTCGTTATAAACTATAACTTGTTTTAACGTAACTTTTTCGTTATTAATCCGTTTAACAAGTTTCTTACCTTTTCGGAATCGTCGTGAAATGTATTATCTTATAAAAAGATAAAATGGATATGTAAAAATTCGACTTTTGGACAGAATGTTGGCTTGAGTTTGTTGAGTCCATTTTTGATCTTTTCTTTTTACATTATTACTTTGTATTTTAACCACTTGTCTCATATAACATATATTTTAATAAATCATAACTATTATCAAGGTCCTTTGTCCATAATAGTCCTCATATGTTCCAAGTTATCCATGTTAACAAATCCATTACATACTTTAAAACCATCACTTTACTTAAGTAACCTTAATTTACTAGTTTTGTCAATAATCATATTTATACATAACCAAGTGTGTACAAGTTATTTCTTCCATAAGACTATATTTTTAGTGTTCTATTATAACATGATAAGAGTGCCATAATCAATATTAACAAGTCTTATGTATTTCTTTAACTTACAACATATTATGAAACTATGAAAACCCTAATTAACCCCATAATCCATTTTTACATCAAAATAACCTTGATACATATTTTCTCATCCTTTTTAACATGAAGTAAATAATAACACCACATGTATAATAAGTGTGCGAAATGATCATTTCAAGCAATACTATCATTTCATGAATAAAACTAAATGGTGATTAAGCTAAATAGAAAATCATATGCATAAAGTAGGAAATATAAGAACATAAATAGTATAAATAGACCTATAGGTTATTGATGATGATGATGTTGCTAGAACTAACTAAAACCCTTGTATAGCCCCAAAAACCACGCTTGCACTTAAGAAACCCTAGCTTTCCTTAATAGAACCCGAACTCTTTACTTGAGAAATACTTGGAAATGGTGGATTCAAATTGCTTGCAAATGCCTTAGTATATCTTAGAATAGGTGTATATAGAAGTGTATGGATTGTATAAAAATTGATATGGGTTTGTGTGGATGCTTGCTTATTGCCGTAGCAATATAGAGAGGAAAAGGGGGGTTATGTTTGATTTTTATCTAAGTGTTAATGTATATGTGATATATCTCTTATGTATAGATGCAAGTATGGTGCAAGACATGGTCAAGGAGTCAAAGTAAGGTTCAAGTAATGGTCTTGGTCTTAGGTTGCCTCATAGTCATAAGACAAGTTATGGTGTTGCATAAAATAAAGTATGGTGCATTTGACCAAGTTGAAAAAGTTTAATCTCATTTTCAGTATATCCTTTGTATATGTGCAAGATTTTCGCAAAAACAAAGATATACATGATATATTTACTGTAATTTTTGTGTATTGGGTTATAAATTGGGTATTTGTAGAAGCGTAGAAAAGTTTTGTGGTTTCGGAGTGCCTAAACGCAATTTATCGCGAAACGTATACACTTTACGTATCCGATAAAAATAAAATGAACAAAGTTAATAATTATCCTCAAAATAATTATATAACCCTTGCTTGATGTAAACATTTAATTGTTTGGTGCCCGTTTACATTGAACGCTAATTTTTGGCGTACGCGATTTAACTTAACGTTTACAATTTAAAGCAAACACGTACAATACTAACAATAAATAGTACATTTATTGACGTCGTCAAGACTTAGAAAAAACAAGGGAGTTATAAATGTTCCTCAAATAGGCCAATCATCTATTTCACCTGAGAAAAACATGCTTAAAAAGGGTCAACATAAAGTTGGTGAGTTCATAGTTTTTCGTAAGTATAATTGTAAATCCAAAAACTATATATATATAGGTTTATTGTGTTACAAGTTTCGCCCATACAAGACTTGCAACGCATAAACCTACATATATAGGTTTCCATAAAATATATATAATCCCAAGTTGTTTCCAAGTATATATTGTAATGAGCACAATATCCCAAAATGTTTTCAAGTTTGATTTGCCACTTTATTCAAGGCAACGTAAATATTCATATGAGTATAAAACAATGATTACGATTACTCTAAGTTATGGAACTGCTACGTAGCTCTATTATACGTATAAAACCCACTTTATTCAAGGCCCCCCAAAAACAAAAAAAAAAAAAAAAAAACCGTAAGGTTCAGATTCATCAGTATGTCGTGTCGTGCTCCGACAAATGTTATGAACTTCGTTAGTTCGATCTTGAACTAGTGAAAAGCTAATCACACCCGAACGGAGTAAGTCAACCCCAATAGATCCTAACTCTCATAACACTTCCGTGCTTACCTTCCTTGTAATTAACAGTCCCCTCCCTTAAAAACTAATCCGTAATCATTTAAGTAAAAGTCAAGTATGTGTTTACGTCCAAAAAGTAAACCAAGTAGTGTATCTCATCGCGAGATATATAAAAGAGTATATAAACCAATTTGTTATCAACCATATAAATGCATTTGTAAACAAGCATGTTCTCACCCCAAAACTTATAAAACAAATCATGTAAAACGTAATGCTATGAACTCACCTTTAGTGAGCGAATAACAAGAATATCATAGATAATGCGCCACGCAAATCGTCAGATGCAACCTATTTAAATTAAGGTCGTATAAGTACCAACAACTCGTCGATACGCTACCCCGAAGAGGCCTCATTATGAAACTCCCTAGTAATATAGTACTTTGATAACCACATATAGGTCTATATAGTTCAATCACCATCTAATTGTTTTGGAAAAATTGCGTTTAATAAGTTAAAACGTTTATAATTACCGTTGTAGTAAATATAGCATAACTTTTGCGTTTTAAGTTAAGCCTGATTTTTTTGAGACGTTTTCTATGCCCATGCTAGCTTATCGTACTAGACGATATCAAAATATTACATTCTTAATTTTTCAACATTTTGTGATGAATAGTATTTTTACTGTTCAACATTAAAAAAAAAATCAGAAAATAACAAGCTCATACACTTATTTTTACGTTTTAATTATCGTGAAACCCATAAATGTCGTATTGTATTCGTTATAGTTCCGTTTTTAACGATTCTTTCGAGCACGTTCTCGTAATTGAAAGTTTTATCATATAAATGATGTTTTAAAAGTATAAGTTTCTGTAATAGAATAGTAATTTTTTAGAAATTAGGTTTTATAAAACCCGGTATTAAAGTAAAACAGTAATTTGGCGTATCTTATTCGATTATAAAAAGCGGTTTTTTTTCGAGTTCTCTACATATTTGGAAATGTTATGAGGTGTACTATCTTTCTAAAACACAATATGGCTGTGTCAAAAGTCGTCCCAAAATAGTAAGTTTGGAAAGTTGTGATTAAATCATGTTTTAGGCTAAATTTTATACTTTTAAGCTTCCACACCTGTTACCATTACGTTTATCAACACTTATATCCTATGTCTTACATATAATAGTACCATTAGTCCATATATTGTTTCACTATAATCCATGGATAATAAAATTAAGCAAGATTAGTAGTATTTATAACACTTTTACTTGTAGCTTTTTAAATAAACCTTAAAAACCCTAATTTTGTACATATACATGTTTATTCTTAACCAACATGTTACAACACTTATAACCCATTTATGTCATGATATTACAACCGAATATCAAATGAAAAGAGTGTTACCAAAGCATAATCATAAGTTAAAAATTCCTTTTTACATGTTCAAAAAGTCCAAAAATGGTGATCTTTTCTATATATAACATCTATATGCATAAAAAGATAAAAGTAAAGACGAAAAGGGATTTTAGACTACCTAGATTAAGAGGTAATATGATGAAAAACAAATGATCTAAACCCTTGTTTAGATTTTTAAACCAAGCTTGTAAAGCTTAAAAACCCTAGCTTCCTTTTCTTGTTTCCACACTTGCAAAGGGTTAATCAAACCCTTACATCAACTTGAGGTATCTTAGATATGATGTAGGATTACTTAGAAATGAGGTAGATAAAAATTATATGGATGGTTTGTGTGGTTGGGTTGTTGCCGTGGCCAAGCAAGAGGAAAAAGGGGTAGATTTGGTTTGGTTTTTCCTTAAGTTTTTCAAAGAGTATGAGTGTTATTCCTTGTATGTACTCATTCTTATAGCAACAAGACTAGTCAAGATTCATAAATAGGGTCCAAGGAGAGGGGGGGCTGGTCAAGGGTGCAAGGGGAGGGTTTTAGGGGTCTTGGTCTTGGTCTTTGGTCAAAGGAACAAGAAAAGCTAGATTAATGTGTAGATTGTTTAACAAAACAAGTTGCAAGATTTATTTCCATATTTCTTTTGTATCTATCAACAAATCCGGCCAACTAGATATATAATAAGATATATTTTTGCTTGTAGTTTTTATGTTGGGATATAAAAGTGGGTATTATGTTGAAGCGTGAAAAAGTTTTGGTAGTTTCGTGTATGCCTAAACTTAAGTTTATCACGCGAAAGCGTAAACACATTATAACCAATAAAAATAAAATGAACAAAGTTAATAATTATACATCAAAATAATTACTTAATACTCTGTTCATGTAAACATTTAATTGTTTGATGCCCGTTACATTAAACTACATAATTTTTTGGCGTAACGCGATTTAACTAAAACGATTACTGTTTAACAGCAACGCGTACATTACTAAAAGTACATAGTGAATTTATCGACGACGTCAATGACCCTAAAACACGGGGTGTTATAGAAAGAATCAAGGAAATGTTATTTGTGTTTTTCGAAAACGAATTCCAAAAAACATAATAACAACTAGATCATTTAGATTACTATTTAACACTAATTGAATCATTAAACAATCATTTTCAAATTAGTGACCTACGTTCAGCGTTGGCTTTGCATGTTAACACTGTAGGATTTCCATTCATCATTGAGAAAATACTTAAAACTTTAAAAGTATCCAACTCCTTGAAGTTCCGAACAATGTTCAACTAAGACATGTAATATCACATAGACATATAAGCAACTCTTGTACTTTTTGTATCTTTGATGTTTAATACAAATGTACTTTTGTGTCCTATGTGAGATTTGATGATATGATCTCATTTGGCTCTAGACTCAATAAGTGCATTTTGGTTTTTGTGATCGGAGGCTGGAGCAGACTGCCACCTTTTCAATATCCTCGGAGTGAGATGTCAATAGATTATGCATTTAATCTCCGTGACAATGAAACAAGAATTCTTTTGAGAGAATCTTGAGTGGCTGGGAAGGGTTGTGCATTGCATCACTGGGTCCATGATGTCTTTCTTCAATACCAAATATCATCTTTGTGATATTCGATAGATTATGTATTGACCCGGTTTCTGCCTAAAGTTTGTGGAGGGCTTCTTTCTTTTCACCCTTTATCCATATATTTCTTTTTCATTCTTCAACCCCTTCAATGTCCACCAAGACGTCATTACTATCATCATGTTGTGATTGTTCCGATGATAGCTCATGCCTTAGTTGACATTATTCCCATTCACATTCTACTCCATCATACCTAAGGACTTCTATTCAATCTATGGAATGTCCCTGGGTAGATCCCTCCGGTTCTGGTTGGATCATGGGATAATACCTAACCTTACCACCTTATTTCTTCTTTGATCATCGTGAGGTAGTTGGTTGTTGGGTATTAAGATCAGAACCATAAAACCATTTGAAAATCAATCAAAGTGTTTGATATAAATCAAAACATTTAACACTTTGAAAGTTTCACCTTTTTGAGAAATACTCCCCCTACACATGTGCATCGATATTCAAAATTATTTCATTTAAAATTATTTTGCACATGGAGGAAAGAGTTGATTGCACTTTGAGTCTTTTAGATCACTTTGATATTCCACACACTTAAGCATTTATCTTTCTTGATCACATTTTAATCCAATTTTCTCCCCCTCAAAAATAGCATACCAAATGATATTTTTGATATCAATGGATTAAAATAGCTATATGAGAATTTGAAAACACATGGGAGAAAACGGATATAACATGATTATGATTTGGAACCTTTTTGAATGTTCTAAACAAATTTGAAAAATAGTTGCGTCAAAGTATATAAATATCTAAAACGTATGGTCAGTAGATTGCTCACTCCTCATCCTGTTAATTTCAGGAAACGGTCGTAACCGGACACAATCTTCACCATTTGCACGCTTATCGATATAAACATACTTGACCACAACTTCTTTTAAATCGATTATTATTCATTTGTTCAAAACATTTTCATTTGTATACCATTTTGCTTGAGCTCAAGATTTTGAATATCTTAAATGAAATAGCTCAAGTCCAAGAAGTTGTAAACTTCCCGTTGTGAGGATAAATGTACAAAAATGTACACTTTCCTTTATTTGAAGAATGATTCCTAAGCTGACATTTACTTAGAAGTCGTATGTCCCGAGCATACTTTTTTGAAAAGATGTTGATAAAAAATTACTCAGGACAAAGAAGATTTCTCTTCTTTTGAAGATAAAGCGCACTGAAACGTACACTTTTCTTTTATTTGAAAACCGAGTTGTTATCTGAAATTTAATAACAAGCCATTTTGATGAGCAAACTTTTGAAAGATTTTTGAAAATCTTTTTGAAAAAGTTGAATAATTTTTGCTCAAAACAAGAAGATTTCTCTTCTTTTTAAGGTAAAGCGCACTGAAACGTACACTTCCCTTTTATTTGAAGACCGGGTTGAAATCTGACATTTGATTCCAAACCATTGACTTGAGCTACAAAACTTTGAATGTTTTATTTGAATAGCTCAAGACCGAAAAGATTTCTCTTTTCGTTGTTAAGGATAAATGCACTGAAACGTACATTTCCCTTTTATTTGAAGCACGGGTTGTAATCTGATATTTGATTATAAACCATTGACATCGAATTTAGACAACAACTTTTGGAACCCATTTAAGCATGGTGCTAACGGGTTTACCAAATTTTGAAAACCAATTGAAAGTTGTGTCAAGTCGATGTAAAGATGTTGAGTTCCAACGAGGGCTTGAAACCGGTGTTTCATTTAAAAACAGCTCTCGTGGAATCAACGGAGATTTAAAATTCCTCTTGATATTCCATTGATTTTTGAAACTCGGTGTTTCAAATGGAGTTTTAAATCTTGTTGACGAAGAAGATTTCCATTTGTTAATGTCATTTGATGAAACATCCTGAAAATTTGTTTCGTTTGAAACTCTTCCTTTCTTGTTGATGGTTGAAGCAAAGTCATTCTTGTTTTGCATCGAAAGCATTTCTGATTTGGAATATTTGAAAGATTTCGAATGACTTTGCTTTGGCCTCCACACTTGTTTTACCGGTGTAAAACGAGAGTGTGGAGTAACAAAAACGTGATTCTTTCCTTTGAAAGTACTTGTCTTAAACTCTTTTGAGAAGAAGATGCTTCAAAAGTTTGAGATTCCTTAATTGGGCTCCACACTTGTTTTACCGGTGTAAAACACGAGTGTGATGTTTCAAAAGATTGATTATTTTCATTTGAAGCTCTTGTCTTAAAACCCTTATGAGGAGAAAATGTTTCAAAACTTTGAGATTTCTTAGAAAACTTCATATCTTTTTGCGTAAAGATTAGGTTGTAATTGAGAAACCCTTCGTTGACAAACGTTTTGAAGATTCACCCGTGTGAACCTTTTCCAAAACACTTTCTTTAGGTTTTGAAGATTTTGAAACATTGATGTTCCATTTTTGCCGATTAAGAGAATCAAACTTCACTTTTAAAGCATTATATGAAGTCCTCAACTCATGATATTCTTTTTGACAAGAACGAATATCTTGAGATGCCAATTTTGATTCCAAATATGCAATTCGTTTTAAAAGCTGATCTTTTTCATTTTTAGGCAAAGACTGTGTAGTGACTGGTTTTGACAAACTCTTTTGCACATCAACTTTGGGAGAAAACCATGATTTTGAAATTTGAGAGTTACAAACAGGTTATAGCTTTTAGTGTTTTCCTAACAATTGAAGATTTATCAACTTAGTTTCCACGACTTTCACTTTCCATTTTCCAATTGAGTTATCAAATGTTCATTTCTTTCAAATATAGATCCTTTTCAGCTTTTTATAGGAATCATCAACCTTACGAGCCAATTGTCGTTCAAGAACAACTTTTGTTTTTTCAAGTTTTTCAAAATACGCCTCAAATTTAGCTGTTCTGTTCGACAATTCAAGCTTGACGTCATTAAAATCTTTTGTTTGTTGAGTTAAAACCTTTTCAAGCTCGACAAACTTTGTTAGAAACTCACATTTGGCATTATCACAAACATTCTCCCCCGATTCCATGTTAAGTTCAGAAATATCCAACTACTTCTTTTTGAAAAATTTAATTTTTTCAAGAATGTTTTTGAACTTAGTTTCAGCAAATTCAAACAATTGAGACTTCAGATTTTCTGCCTCGTCTTGTGTTACATTTGAAGTTTTTTGTTTGGACCGCGACCTGTTTGATTGAAATCAAACAAGTTTTTGTAAGTCAACTTCAAGTGTTCATTCTCCTTAATTAATGACGCTCACACGATATCCAACTCAATGTTTCATCGTTTCAATCTCATTCAAAATCGTCCCTTAACTTTGGCTTCATCACATTGATTAGTCTCAACTTTTGACCTTTGAACCGACTCAAACAAATCTTTATAAGTTTGTTTCAAATGAGCATTTTCAAGTTGTAATGATGCCATAAAATTCTCATTTTCTTTTTGTAATGTTTTCAAATAATTATTTTCTTGATACTTGTGCTGAAGTGCTATTTCAAAAGCAATCCTTTGTGCTTCTTGCTTTGAAAAATCCTGTTGTAACTTTGCAATGGTCTTTTTGAGACAATCATTTTCAGACACTAGAGTTTGATTTAATGATTCAGTTGTTTTATTCTCTATACATTGTTCAGCATCCTGGTCAACCTTTCCTTTATTAATGAATTTAGGTTGCTCAACACGCTGTCTATCATTAGCATCCTCATTGTATGCAACTGTGGATTGTACCTCGTGTAATGGCTTTGTGTCATTGGAGAGTCTGATATCTGGACCTTCAGCCTGTGTATCATTTCTTGAATTACTACATTCATCCTTCAATTCGGATTCTGTCCCTCTCCTTGACTTGACAACCAAACCATCATCACATTTATCCTTTACCATATAAACCATTCCCTCTTGTGTCTGCGTCGTTCTTTCATTTACCCTGCTATTATACACTCTTGCTAGTTTGTCTTTATGACGTGCACTTGCATCAATTTCCTTTTTTATCTTTTTTTTTTTTTTTCTTTTTTTTTTTTTTATTTTATTTTATTTTTTTTTTTATTTTTTCTTTTTTTCCTATAGCATTTAAGCAACTGACAAGCCTATTTTTCGTACTCTTAATGTCATATAAAGAGTATTTTTGAAACACTTCCATGTAGTATGAGAACATAGATACCTCCAAAGATTTTGGATTTCCGTTCGTTAAAAATGCCTCACACTGTTTCCTGAGCTCTATCAAGTACGTCTTTGAGTCACCCTCATGATTTTCTACACGGCCTAACTGGTTTTCTAGTCGAGCAAGGTTATGATAAAACTTATATGCGAAAGAATCATAATCCTCCCCAAAGAGTACCTCAAATGCAAATTCACTCTTTTCTGCGAATAATTGCCTTGGATTTATAACCAAAACAACCATCTTAAGTTCTTGAAAAGTTTTGCTGCAGTTCTCTTTCTTTTCTTGTTTTTCTCTCTTAGCATCTGAATTATCCCCTGGACTGCTGTATTCACTCTTTTGGATCACTGTTTCTTGTTTCTTCATCTCTAATTTTTCCTGTTTGTTTTTGACATCTTTTTCGATTATCCGCAATTCTTCTTCATGACATGCTCTTTCATCAATCATTTTGTCGATAGTATTAAGATAAGCTAAAATTGTCTCTTTGAGACTCTGATAAGTATAGTGAGCATACTCTTGAAATATTTCCTTTTGACGTGCAAGTTCCGACTGATATTGATAAGAAGAAGACAAAGAAGACTTAAGATCAAAGAATGTGTCAAACTGTTTCTTAAGCACTGCCAAACATGTTTTGTAATCACACTCATGAAGTTCCTCTTTGTCAAGTTGTTTCTTTAGTTGATCTATGTTATTATCAAGTATATTCTTGAAGGATTGAAACTTTTCTCCAAAGAGAAACTGAAAAGCGTATTCCCCACTCTGATAAAACCAGTTTGGACGTAGACCATGAATGCATATCTGAAAGTTATGAAAAATATTGTCGAATTTCTTTTGCATTTCTTTCTTTATTTCACACAGTCGTTGTATTTTCTGTTCGTCTTTATCCAAACATAAAGATTTCATATTGTTTGATTCCATAATTCTGATTTATCACAACGAACCCAAGAAATTTTCAACACAATCCCAAAAATTCAAACCAAATTATCACACAAAACAAATTACACACAAACAATCAAAATTCAAACAAACGTAAACTCAAAACCTCAATCACAAATGATATCTCAAAAACGAACCAAAAAATATGCAAACACACTTTATTTTCAATAATATCCAACACGAACCAAAATTTTAACTCAACGAATTAATCTCTTTCGAAAATTTGACCCGCAATTAAAATTGTGATCTAACCGAGATTCTATCAAAAAGTACAAGATTTACTTTGACCAAAAATTTAATACACAACACAGCCCAAATCAAATTTTATACAAAACACAATCTTATCAATATATCAAATACGCAGGACACCATTTTCTTTTACTGACTTATCCGGCCCACTCTTGATATTGTTTAACACTCGGCCTAAACCTTCATCATAAAATGTATTCACACAGATGAGGCCCAACTTTGTTTATAACCCTAACTCACAAGAGATATATAATTCACACTTTGATAACCCTAACACAAATACACGCCTCTCTTTTATCATTTCTTATATTCTCACTAGAATGAAATCTTACACAAACAAATACACACACACAAATCACTTTCTCATTTACACACAAATCTCACAACTAAAATCCTGTTATCCCACGTCTCAATCTACAACTACAACAACACCTCGAACCTGTTCGAACGACAACCCAAGAACAAATCCTTAAAAAACAAGTAGGTTTTTCTTTTGTTTTTCGTTCTTGTTTTCTTGTAATCGAACCAAAGATATGATATGAACAGTGTTGTTTTTTATCTTCCTTTTGAGTTCGAAAATACAGAAAAGCTATGTCTTCAAGATTATTGATCTATGATGAATTTTCCTTTCGTATGAATGATCTTTTGAGCTCTAAAACTTTAGTACACGAAAAGAGAACAAACCTGAGATCTTTACTTTTGTTTCTTTTGAAAATTTAAACAAAAAGTGTATGCTTTTTTTAGATCTATGATGTAATATCTTTTCGTGTTTCGTTCTTTTTAAAGGACACACTTTTCTTTTAAACACGAACAGATAGACTAAGATCTTGACAGTTGCTTTGGTAGTTAAATTTGAGATGAAGATGACAGCGGTTTTGGTTTTTGATTGGCCTCAAGATCTGTGATGATGTTTGTGTTTATTAATCTTTTTAAAGATAAGAGACAATCACTGTGAAAACACAAAAGCTGAGATCACTTAATGTTCTTGTTTTTCTTTTTCGGTTTCGAGTTTGGGATCTGTTTGCTACCAATTGTGTAAGACACTTGTTCTTGTTAGTTTCAAAAGATCTGTTTTCCGAATATGTGTTCTTGGATCTGTGATGATAAGAGAATAAAAAATTTAAGATCGAATACACACTCTTGATGTTATATTACTTTGATCCGAGTTTGGTTTTTGTTTTTGATCCTAGTTTGAGGTTCTTGATTGAGTTTTCGAGATTGGTTTTGATTTGAGTTTAATATCGAGTTTGGATCAGCTTGAGTTTCTGAGTTTGATCTTACTGATTTTGGTTTCTTGAAAATGATTAAAGATCAGTGATGAAAATCACTTTTGTGTTTTAGATCTTGAAAGAAATTGAAAACACAAAAGATTGAGACTGAGATCTGTTGATATCTTCGATTTACGTTCTTGTTTTCAAACTCGGTAAAAGTAATCGGATCTGAAACTCTTTTACAGGGGGGGGGGGGGTTGAATAGTTTACAGGTTAATTGACCGGTTTAAAATTCTTTGCTTATAAAATGGTTTGATTCGAGTTATATGTCAATCAATCAACAATATGAATCACAACTAAATATCTAATATAATGAACTAAGTAAGCAATAACAATAAAGAGATAGAGAAAGAAACGATCAAACCAAGACACCAAGATTTATAGTGGTTCGGCAACGAAGCACCTCTTCGTTCCTACTCCACTCCCCGAGTACTCCACTCGAGATTTCACTATGTCAACAAGCTCCCTTTAGGCGGAGAAAACCGTTTACACGTCGCTTACTTTCTTTTCCGACACTAAGCTAGATGTCGAGTCCTAATCTTAGCTAGAACCAATCTAAGACTTCACTAAGTCTTTACACACTCACAAGATATATATACCCTTGGATTGACACACAATCCAAATCACACCAATACACAATTTACACACTTGGATCTACACACAATCCAATTTACACAACAACACTAAATATATGTAATGAAGATTTGTGATCTTGAGGAGGAAGAGATAGATCACTTGATAACAATTCGTATATAGAAGAATACGATTGTTCTTCTCTTGCACTTGATTAGAGGAAGAAGAAGAAGAAGGGAGGAAGAAAGAATTAATCACTTGAAAACAAGATCAAGATATGTTAGTGATCAAGATATGTGTTTTAGAAAGAAAGGAAGAAGAGAGAATAACAGATCTGAAAAAATTCGTGGCAAGAGGTTATATTTTTCAGATGGGGTGGCCCAGTATTTATAGGGACAAAAAAATGACTGTTGCTGGTGGCGGTCCCGACGGTCCCTTATATATAAGGGGGCCGCCAGGCCTAAAAGGGTGTAACACCCCCAAATCTGGGTGGCAGCGGAATGTTGAATATTCGAGGGCGTTACTTCATAGATCAATAACACAAGATATGAGAACGACCACTAAACGTGTCGTTTTAAAAAGATACATTGGATTAACAAAATACTTGTTCATTACATAAGCTCATGGCTTCAAATTGTTCGACAATAAAGGTAAAGATTTCGGTTTATAACAAATGTTCCCAAAATGTAATACGACCCAAATCTTTAGTATTGACTTTCTCCAAAAGTGACCCCCAATGTATCTGAGCACCTCGTGCCTTATTGACCGCAAGATTTCCAAGTGTATGATTAAGCAACAGATACAAACATCATAAAAAGTAATTACGTTTTCCTAAGCTCATGACACTGAAGCTCGACATGTATGAATGCAATAAATTGCCAATAAATGCCCGTGAATGATGTTCTAACCTGCAAATCCGACATGGTATACGTTTGTTGTCCGGCAACCCGGCACAGTGAGCGCTACTCACCCAAACGGGGATGTCAATCCCAAATAGATCTATTTATAACATTCGCACTCACAATCTAGTAATTGACAGTTCATGATAAATGGCTCAGTGGGTTATCACTACTTAGGCAAACACGTAATCATAGTATAAAATGTACACTTGCGTCTAATTTGTAAAACAAAGCATGTTCTCACCCCAAAGATGTAAATCATTTAATTAATTGTAAAACATAGGGCTATGAACTCACCTTAGTAAATAGTCCTCTAAAAATGATAATTATGTTGGAAACACAAAAAAGCGTCGGTCACTTCCAAGTTGTAATAGGTCTTAGCTCGTAGATTGTGTCATGTTAAGTATATAAGCTAATCCGGCCCAAGGCCCATGGGAAGCCCATCATAGCCCATGGGCCGGCCATCATGTAACTATATAAGCCCTCTCCTAGCCTTGGATTCACCTGATGGCTCTTGGGAATGGTATACGATTCCACAGGCACCTCTACAACACCTTTCTGTAATAGTATAGTATAAACGTTATTAATAAATATTTATATTTATTAAGTCGTGGTTTCATCAACTTGAATTAATATTCGAATGTAAATTCGTCCGGTACGCTAATGCTTTAAAATCATTTTGTTTATAAAATGCCCTTTGGTTTTCCTATAATTTCAAAAAACCCATAGGTTTATGAAATTATATACTACTTTTAAATTTAAAACCTTAAGTTTTCCACTTGTTACTTTGGGCCCTATCAACTTTACAAAATTTACACTCTTAGGTCCTTATATGCTTCAATAGTCCTTAGTTTCAGAAGTGACAAAAACTTAAGTCACTATTCATTTCACAAATAGGAGTTCGACAGATTTGACACCAAGTTTTCAAAGTTGACACTTTTAGTCCCTTAACTTGTAAAAATCACATTTTAAGCCCGATTAAGTTCTAACAAGTGGCAATCGGTTTTATTACTTTCAAATAAGTCATAGAAGCTGAAAATACTTATAAATAAGCTCGGATAAGCTTATTTATGCTTATTGGGCTTAATGAGCCTTATTGGGCCCGTTAAGGTCCAATAAGCTATTTAAAGGTCCAAATGAAATTTCAAACAGTCATGAGCCTCCTTACAGCCTTATTAAAAAATGATAAGCTAAAAAAATAAGCTCGGGTGAGCTATTTGAGCGTATCAGCTTATTTGGCTCGTTTAGCCAAATAACACAACCCGGGAAAGTTTGTTAATAAGGGTTTCATACATTATTCATATTTTTTTTAGACCTTTTAAGCTTGTTTGGGGTCTTGATTATGCTGAACTTTACTTCGTGGCTTATCCAATAAGCAAACAAGCCCCGGTAATGGGCTTTTGGGCCTATTACGAGTCCATTTAGTGTTTTAAAGGTTTGGGTTTGGTCCATTAAGGTCCATTAGCTTGCTTAGGATTATTATAGACCTCATAAGCTGCTTAAGCTCACAATTAAGTTGTCTAAGCTTATTTGTGGCTTATGGGATTTCATGGTTCACGGTAATGGGCTAACAAGTCCATTTAAGGATCCATTTGGTTTTTAGATATACCTTAGGGTCCATGTGAGCCAATAAGCACGTAGGTCTCTTAAATAAGCTCATGGAGCTTATAAATAAGCTATAGGCCCACCGGGTTGGCTTATTGAGCTTGTTTTGGTTTCGTACGTGGCTATTGGGCCTGATAGGCCCATTGGGGTTTTCTTTCATGCATGTTTGCTATAATCATGTTTAATAAGCCATTTGTGTAACACCCTCAAATCTTGGGAAATGTTGAATATCCGAGGGAGTTACTTCATAGATTAATAGCACAAAATATGAGAACGACCACTATACGTGTTGTTTAAAAAGACTTACATTTGGATTTAACAAAAATACTTGTCATTACATTAAGCTCATGGCTTCAAAATTTTTTTGACAACAAAAAGTAAGGATTTAGGTTTTATAACAATTCCCAAAATGTAATACATGCCAATCTTTAGTACCTTGACTTCTTCCAACGTGTTAGTCTCCTAATGTTCGTGCACCTCTGGCCTTATTGACTTGAGGAAAACATGCTTAAAACGTCAACATATGTTGGTTGAATTCATAGGTTTATGTAATCAATTGTAGACCGCCAAGATTTCCATGTGTATGTTTAAGACAGTTGCAAACCTAATAAAAAAGTATTTACGGTTTCTAAGCTCATGACATGAAGCTAGACGATATGGATGCAATAAATTGCCTATAAATTGCCCCTTGATTGATGTTCTATCCCGCAACATACCTAATTCGACTTGGTATATGTTTGGTGGTCCGCAGGGACCGTCACAATGAGCGATACTCACCCAAACGGGGACGTCAATCCTAAATAGATCTATTTATAACATTCGCGCTCGCAATCTAGCAATTGACAGTTCATGATAATAGGGCTCAGTGGGTTATCGCTACTTAGGAAAACTCGTAATCAAAGTATAAAATGTACATTTACGTCCAGTTTGTAAAGCAAAGCATGTTCTCACCCTAAAGATGTAAATCATTTAAATAATTATAAAACAAGGGGCTATGAACTCACCTTAGTAAATGATCCTCTGAAAATGATAATATATCCAAGTATAGCAAATGAATCACACCGTTAAATACCTAAGTAAATACGGCCAGTCTTAGTCTACAGTTTAGGCTAAAGACTCAATGTATAAACTATAATAAATTGCTAGTTTATATATACTATTATCACTTGTGTAGTGGTGTAAATGTTTATTGAATTTGTATTCACTTGATGGGTTTTGGGAAGGTATACGATTTTACATGATTTTGTATCGTATAGACGTTACTAATAAATATTCCTATTTATTAAGTTGTAGGTTAACCGGTATACTATCCGGATGTCATTCGTCCGAAATGTCAAGTGTTTATTAAATTCACTTTATAAAATAAGAGCTACCGTGCACCTTTGATTTATCGGTCCCAAAAATATTTTTCTTTCTTATTTTATTTTTCTTTCAATATGGCCGGATTTGTTCCATCGCCAGCAGGTTCGATGGATGAGCTACTTCGAATACCTATTTTAGGTATTGAAAGTGCCATCGTCATTCCAGCCGTTCTTGCCGATGAATTTGAAATAAAACCAACATTAATTGATTTCGTCAGTAACAATCCTTTTTATGGCTTTGAAGAAGAGGATCCTCATTCACACATCAGGAGATTTTACCAAATAACCCGAACTCTAAGACTAAACCAAGTGCCTGATGATGTGGTGAAGTTGATCTTATTCCCGTTTTCTCTTAAAGGAGCAGCCGAAACGTGGCTTGATAAAGAACCTCCTAATTCGATCACTTCTTGGGATGATTTAGTTTCAAAATTTTTGAATCGATTTTATCCTCATTCTAAAACGAGAGCGGTTAGAAGAGAAATCACGGATTTTCAACAAGTTTTTGGTGAGACTTTTACCGAAGCTTGGGAAAGATTCAATGATTTATTAAGGGAATGTCCTCATCACGGATTTTCACTCCTTCACCAAATAAACTTCTTCTATAGCGGGTTAAGTCAATCTGATCAAGATTTTCTCAATACTGCAGCTGGTGGAAATCTGATGACTAAGAATACTCAAGAAGCTTTAATCATAATTGAAAGAAAAACTAGAGTTCGTATTTATAGAAACGTTCAAGAAGAGCAGGCAGCTCAAAGTTTTACTCCATATTGGAATTTTCCTATTATTGACGATGATGATGATGAATACACTATTCAATATAGGGAATATCTAGAGAGATCGTCTAAAGCAATCACACCCGACTTACCAACCGAGGAACCCGATAACTCTCTAAGTATGGGGGACGAGCATCTTAACACTATTCCGGAAACAGAATCGGACGAAGTAATAAAGTCTAGTGTTAAGAACCTTGTCCCAATCCCAAGTGAGTCCGAGGTTACTTCCGATAATATGTGTGATGTGCCTTTTTGTGATAAAAATCACTTTGATGCCGAGTCAGATCTTATGGAATCTTTGATTAATCAAGAGACTTCGATTGTTTATTCTCCTAAGATTGACTCTCTTCTCGAGGAGTTCGCCGGTGAACTCGCTCCTATTCCACCGGGAATTCATGAAGCTGATTTTGATCCAGAAGAAGATATTCGTCTCGATGACCAATTGTTTTATGATGATACTTCGAGTGATGACGATTCTTTTGAGGATATCGATTATGTTGAGGCATCACCTCCCGATTCTGAGCTCGTCAGCTTAGAGGAGGTGAAGGATTTTGACACTGAAGATGGAGAGATTGATACTGATATTCTTCTAACAATCAAGGACGATATTCTTCGTGAGAAATTACGGAATATCAATCTCCTTATTGCTAAGATCGAATCTTTGAATGACAACCCCACTCCTGATTTTGTGCTCAAGTCTTCCTCTTCATTTCCTATCCCCGTTAAGGATAGTGACTTTTTCTTGGAAAAAACCGAGACATTTCTCTCTTTACCTGAGCTTGAGACTTTTAGATTTGATATTGAAGAGAAGAATAGTGGCAGTACCACTGTTCATGCTGATATTTCTCTTCCCGAGTATGATTCGTTTCATTTTGAGATTGAGCCCGATCAGGGAGAGTTGACTAGAGTTGTGGTGGAAGATATTTCTGATAATTTGACAAGAGAACTTTATGTTCATGTGCCTAATGTTTTACCCACCCTTCCCACCCTTGTGGATCGCCTTTATCTTTTCCTCACATATGTTATCCGACTTTTTCTTCCTTATTTCACCTATCCAGTTGAATTTCCTTTTCCTTTTTCCTTCGGAAGTGAGGATACCATTTTTGACCCCGACATCTCCGCTTTTCATTTTTCTTCTCTTAAACCGGCGGCATCTCATCGGAGTGGAACTTTCATATGCGTTAATGTTTATCCAAACATCTTGAATGAAATTCCGATGGAGATTTGCTACACCCCTATTTTTACATATAACAGCGGAAGCTAATCTGGGGTATTACTTCATAGTACAACAGTCATAATCATAGAAAATGAGCAGGAATAACTTTTGACCTGCCAGTACTAACTATACCATTATCCTTACCAGTAGGAACTACACTACCAGCAGGAACTTTTTACTCTACTAGTAGGAACTACATACCTACTAGTAGTAACTAACTATTACAAAATTCCTAACACCATAAGTTGCTTAATTACCTGAGATAAACATGCTAAAAAGTCAATACAATGGTTGAGTGAAATTCATAGGTTTGAAATGTAATAGTTGAATACAAGTCATCATAAGTAATTGTTATAAAAGCAATGTCATAGTAATGCGTTATAGTGTGGTATTGGGTTACGTTGTTATACACCCGTTATTTGTAATAATTGTAACGAATACAATTATCACGAGAAAATGGTATTGCATGTATAATGTTATGGTATAATTGCGTTATTGTTTGGTCTAAGCTCATGACACACAAACTGACTAGTGTATATATATATACCCAAATTGTATATATATAAATAATGGCCCCCGGTGTAGGTAATTGCCATATACCTATGAAATTTAAATATAGTGTGTTTGGTTACCTATCCGGCTAACACAAACATGATTCGTCAATCCCGATAGATCTATCCACAATATTCGCGTTCACTCGCAAGTGATTAATGGTCCATGATAATGAGGGACTTTTGGCATATAGTAACTTAGACATTAATTGTAATGGTATATCTGGATAGCATATAGTCTGGAAAACACTTGTATTCGTAATTTATAGCATGTATCCCCCTCACGGGTTTATGAAACATTAAAGAGATTAAAAGTGAGGCTATGAACTCACTAATTCTTTGAAGAGTAATCACATTGTTATAAGATAAACGAGTATATAAAAGAGTTTGTAAATAAGCATGTATCCCCCTCGCGGGTTTATAAAACATGTAAAGAGATTGAAAAGCGAGGCTATGAACTCACCTTAACAGTACAGGGAAATCTGAGTGATTAGCAAAGGTATATGAAATGAAAGTAACGGCTTCGTCGCACGCAACCTGGGATAATATGTCAAGTCTTAGGAAGATTGTACTCTAGAACTTTGGTTTTAATATATTGTTATGAGTTTGATTGGAAAGTTTGAAATTATTGTATCATCGTTCAGGTCATCATAATTCAGAGGTCATTCAGTAAACGTTTGAGGAACTAGGGCACTTTAAATCGTAAACCCAACAACTCAGTCAGAACGTAATACCAAGATGAAACCTCTTAATATGAAGCTCCCTAGTATTGTGATACGATATAATCGGTTTTAAGCGTTTTGATCAATATCTGGAAATGATAAGCACGTCAAGCATTAATTAAAGTTATGTCTTGTAATGTTTTGAACATGTTTTTATACTTTTTCAAAATGTTACATTTTAGACCCTTAAGAATGAAAAATAGCAAAATATACCCTTGGAGTTTGCACTTTTATGAGTTTGGTCCTTCAAGTTAAAAAGATGTGCAAAGTAAACCTTGCACTTTGAAAAGTGACATAATAGACCCCTGTAGTTATAACTTTAGAAATATGGCAAAAATAGTCCTTGTACTTATAAGTTTTCAAAAGTTAGGGTATATACCCCTTGCATGGAAATGATTTACAATATAAGTCCAAAATCCATAATAATGATATTTTTTAAAATGAAAAGTAATTTACAGGTTATAGCTTATTAATATAAGCTAAAATATGAAGATTTAACATAATAAAAGTTTAAAATAACGATTCATTAAGCTAGGAAGCAAAACGGGTCATATTAGGGTTTCAAAACAAAAACGCGCTGGTTTTAAGTTCAAATTCCTTCAAGACTTGATAAAGTTGTTATATTAACACTAGTTGAGCATATTAGGATAGATTATAACAATATTTAACCATTATAACATTTAGTATTAAGAAAAACATAAAATTATGGTTTCGGGTGTACGGTTTTGGATCAAAATGGAAAATGAGTATGAATTGAGTTATAAAACTTTAACAAGAGTATATTTAGGATCATATGAACATTATAAGAGTGTAGGAGCAAGTATGAAGATCATAGAACCTGGGTTTGAGCTTATATCTTGAAAACGGGTTGAAATCGGGACTTTTAGCTTTGTACGCCTAGAATAATGACTTCGGGGCTTCGTTTCTTGATTTCTTTTGCTTCACTTCTGATCTTGAGACTTCTTAGGACCTTATTGAGCAAAGGATTGCTGCTATAATGGGTTATAGAGGAGGAAGTGGGGGATGAGTTGAAATGAAGGGTGCGAATGGGTTTTTATAGTCAAAACCAAACTTAGAGGCCAAGGTGAGGTAATGAGGTGTCAAGAATCTATAGGGGCTGTGTTGTGAGGTCTATGGGGCTGATGTGGTGGTCTATGGTGGTAGAATAGGTGATGTGGAAGGTGTTTGAGGTGATGACTTGCCACGGCAAGACTTAGGGACCAAGGAGAATGATGTGGCCATTTTAGCAACCATGGAATGTGTTAGACCTGCTTGTAAGCTGCTATGGAAAGCAAGGAGGTGAGTCATGAGGTGCTTAGTTGCAAAGAAAGTTTCAAAATGGGTCAAAATGCAAGATTGAGGGTCGCGGGTTTGTTAGAGCTTGAACTAGGGTTTTCTTGCTTCAATTTTGAGTACATTGTTAATATGATGATTGATGTATGTTCACAAAACTTGTATTGAGGATTAATAACAATAATTGATAGGTGGTTCGGGTTTAAAATGGGTGAAAACGAGTAAACGAGTCGAATGTTCATATTAGGACACGTTTAGGGTTTCTTGGATTTATTTTGTGTATAATTGAGATGAAATGATGATAGAATATGATTGATAATGTTGTAAATTAAGTTATTACAACTTATTTGAGTGTTGGTTTAGGTTTATGATGGATAAATATTGAGAAACGGGTCATGGTTTGGTATTTTACTCGGGTTAGGGTTTCTAGGTTTCATTTCATGAAATCTTATGAAATGAGGATGATTATGGAATGTAAATGAAGTATATGACTTGCTTGAAACTTGTACTTGATAGATTGTACAAGATTGTTTAGGAAAACGGAGGTGAAATGGCTATTTTGGATGTCGTGCATTAATGACTTATACATTATGCTTTAAAGGACTTATACCTTATTTTGGAGGGAAGATGTATTCAAATGAGATGTTATATTACTTATGCATGAGCTTTAGTAGCTTGTGCATTCACTTTAGATATTAACCTTTCATGGAATTAGGGTTTAGAGGTATACGATAACGGTTTAAAGCCCGTTTTGATATAACGTTGCGAATGGTACATTATATGAGTAATGTACTTTGTAATAATGATATTAAGATATCGACTTGATATGTTATGATGTTTTCTTGACATATAAATAGATATAGATGGCATAGGTAGGTTGCGTGAGCTCGTCTACTTTAGTTATGCAAGTACTGTAATAAAGCGAAAAATTTCCTCGTACAATTGTGATCATAATAAAATAGGTTGATTTTGCATTTGATGAAAATTATGGGTTGTTATAATCTCCACCCCTTAAAGAAATCTCGTCCCGAGATTTAGTCGAAATGCCAGAGAGATGTCAAGGAATGGTAATGAATTTGTAAGAGAGTTGCTAATTGGTGTAGTCAAATTTATATACCAATATAGTATTATTCTCGTAAGAATTCTTTGCCAAAATACTTCTCAACCAAGAGA
>BQNB010021484.1:25505-44256 GCA_026074375.1 Tanacetum coccineum
GTTTGCAGCTTATATTAATCTGCTTTTAAGTTTTACTTTGTTTTGATTAAAATTGTTAAGAAAAACCAAAAATATGCTTATGAGTGTAGCTTATGTCTAAGTGATTTATTCTCTAAGTTTAGTGCTTAATTGTGCTTATTATACTTAATGCTTAATCTGTTTTCACTTTTTAAAGGGTTTTAAGGTTTGTTTTAGTTTAAAATTTAGATTTCAGTTTTTAAAGGAGTGTTTGGATCTAGGATCAAAATGGGTTAAAATGGTATGCAATTCTCTTTTGGTCATTAATCCAGTTTAGATTAGGCTTAATTTAGTCTTATAAATAGTTTTTACAAGTTTAAAGAGAGTTTTGTTGAGTTTAAAGGATAACTTTAGCATAATACCAAGTTTGCTAGATCATTTGATGTTCAAACTGCTTATTTTGGAAAGTTGTTTAAAAGCCTATTTGAGGAGTGGATTCTATGCTCTTATTTAGTTACATTAGCCTCATTTTGAATTTGACTTAAGTCATTTGTCTTTGGATTACCTTTTAGAGAATTTTTAAATCAGTTAAGGAGTTGGTTAGTTCTCAAAAGCCTGCTTTCACATATCATTAGTTGTCAGAATCTAGCCTATATGTGTTTAATTTTGATCAAACTTAGCTTATTATAGTATGATCTTAATTTGTTTTTAGTTTTTAGAGGGTCAGATTCGTTTTTTTAGGTATTAAAAGTTAGGCTGCAAATTGTCTTTTCAACTAAAATTCCAAAAGTAGTGGTTGAGTCTGTCATTTTTTTCATTAGCTTTTTCTAGCTTATTCCTTTGTCATGTTTGCTTTATTTTTGCTTATTTTAGTCTTTTGAGTCTTGTTCTTCATTTGTTTTAGCTTTTTAGCCTTTTACCTAGTACTTATTTGTCCTTTATTTTAGCTTATCTTAATCTATTTTTAGTTTTTAGAGGGTCAGATTAGTTTTTTGGGTACTAAAAGTTAGGCTGCAAATTGTCTTTTCATCTAAAATTCCAAAAGTAGTGGTTGAGTCTGTCATTTTTCATTAGCTTTTTCTAGCTTATTCCTTTGTCATGTTTGCTTTATTTTTGCTTAATTTAGTCTTTTGAGTCTTGTTCTTCATTTGTTTTAGCTTTTTAGCCTTTTACCTAGTACTTATTTGTCCTTTATTTTAGCTTAAAAAGTGTCAAAAGTCCTTTGATAACTGTCTTGAGCCATCTGACCTTTAGCTTTCTAAGTGCTTTTCTAGCTTATTTGTTTGTTTATTTTTAATTATTAGTGTTTATTAGGTCTAGGAG
Source organism: Tanacetum coccineum (assembly GCA_026074375.1). Classification (NCBI taxonomy): domain Eukaryota; kingdom Viridiplantae; phylum Streptophyta; class Magnoliopsida; order Asterales; family Asteraceae; genus Tanacetum; species Tanacetum coccineum. The sequence continues at coordinate 26,787 of BQNB010021484.1, forward strand.
TTGGTATGATTCAGCTTATTTGTTTATCTTTTGCTTATTGAGTCTTTAAAAGCCAAACTGCTTAGTTAATAGACATTAAGTTTTTATAAGCAAATCTATCAGTTTAATTTGTGCTTTTCTTAGCTTATTAATCAATTTCAGTGTTAAGTTCTTCACAAAAGTTTATTATTTTAGCTTATACTTTAGCTTTTCAAAAAGAAGATTTAAATTTTTTTTTTAGCAAAAAGGTTAGGTCCAGGATCGAACATTTGACCTCCCCCTTTTATAGCATACGATTTAACACACACACTCATCACCACCTGCCCTGGGGTCTTTTTCAAACAAGTTTTGCGTTATTTAATTGTTATAGGTTTTAGGTTTAAAAGCTTATTGAGCTTATTCGAATTTTAGCTGCTTATTGGCTTGAGCTTATTAAACAATTTTTCTTTAGGAAAATTAGTAGTAGTGTTAAGCACTTTCAGTAATTTTTTGGAATTTTTATAAAATAATTTAGTATTTTTAGTATTATTTTTAGATTACAACTGTTTTTAATTCATAATATATAAAATAAAAATCAAAAAAAAATATTTTTTAAAAATTATTTTCAGTCATTTAAGATTTATAAAAAATAAAAAAATAGTTTTAAGTTTAAATTTTAATAGTTTGGGTATTAAGTCGCGTTTTTAGATTCCCGTTAACATTTTTAGTTTAAATCTTTAATTGCCTTATTTGTTTGCTTGCCTTTATTTGCTTTTGCGTTTCACTATTAGAAATAGAATCTAAAAAAATATTCGATATTCAAGCATCAAACAAAATACTATTGTGGAATTCAAATTCACCTCTTGTCGGGATACGACATCCGAGAGATAAAATATTGTTTGTCCTCAAGCAATTTTCTTATCAAACGGGATACTCTCTATACTATAATTAATTTGAGATATTTAGGATATATATTTAATTATATATAGACCATTTGGATCGAATCATGCATTATCATTAAGAGGTGTAGTCTTGGAAGTAAGTATACGTGTGAAAGGATGCAATTATAATTATGGTGGCCAACATAATTATAAAGGCATCACACACGTAGACTTGTGTCCAAGATTGCATTGATCGGTGTTTGCTTATTAGTTGGCAGTGTAAGATGTTATATTATGTGCGGTTGTATTATGAATAGTTATGAAGTTAGTAAGTTTTCCTTCTATCTATCGCTTGCGGGTACCCCGGATACCCGTTATTGCAATTATTACAATTATTGAGTTTGTTCGTCTAGTCGATTATTCGCTCGGATATATAACCCTCATTTTAGCATCCTTTGTTTGTACCATGACGGTATGGATGATCTAACTTTTCTATTCGGCGTCTTGATGAATATTGGTTGTTCGGGTCTACTTCTTTGGATATTGGTACGTTCCATTAGTTCTTTCGTTGTATTGATTACTCGTATGAGTATCAAAATTTTCTTGTAAGCGTTAATTGTTCCTAAAATATTAGTGCGGATCATTACTCCGTTCTTTATATATTCTTTGGTTTTCGTAACATGTTATGGTATGTTAGTACCGACGCTTTTCGATGGTTGTTCTTTCGATCGTGAGTACGGATGAGTCATTACGTTCTTCTTTTGGTTTGTAATGTCTTCGTATGAATTTCTCTTGTGCATGTTCGTTTCACTATTAGTCTGACTATATGGTTCTTTATACTCCATTGCGCTTTCAAACAATAGAATTGTGTTAGAGTCTTTACGGTATTTTACAAATCCCTTTTGGTATTATGATGTTCTTGTTTGAGTAACATATTTTATATTGATGTCGAGTTATGAAAATCCTTTTGAAGTATATCGTGATCGTGTGTGGGGAAAACTGTTTTGAAATAATTCTATGAATACAACACTTTTGTGGAAATGTCTCTTTTAAGAAAAACTATGTTTACAATAAATTTTGAAACAATATGGTAATTGGTTGACTGACAAAACTATTTTCTTTTAGATAATATTTATGAATAAGATATGACAATATTTTTTTAAAGGCTTGTTTTTGATAAATTTTATAATTATAAAAAAAAGATGTTTAAAGTAATTTATATGAATAAGATGTGATACACTGTTAAATAACTGTCTCTGGATTTTATGACAACCATGATTAAAATGAATTTTATAAAGATTATATTTAAGACGAATTTTTTTAAAATGATATTTTATAATTAAAACGACTTTCTTTAAATTGATTCTTATAAAAACATTATTTAGTTGGCTCTAGTTGGTTCTTTCGAGAATAAGTCGGTTATTGGTTATTAGATTCTATCTTTTGTATTTATCAATTGATACGTATCATTATTCGAATGTGTTCATTTTGTCTTGTGATACGGCTTTGTTTGACTCTTTTGTTTGCGTTTCTATCGGTATAGTATTCTAACATTTCTTTAAAGGATTATTATGTCATTGATCCACATCTTATTGCATATGTGAAATCCCTTATATGTTTGTTAGCTCTTTGATGTTCGACATTCGTTTGCTACCATATTTGGTATTTAGTAACCCTTAGAAGTCTTGATATACGTTTTATTGACCAAGTCACTGATACGTGGGAGCACCTGTGTTAAGATTTTTCGTTCAAAAGTAAGGACGGTTCCATTTCGAATGTGATAGACTATCGAGGAGTTGACAAGCTGGCCTCTACAGATCTCCCAGGATGACGACTTGCATCGAACCGTTACTAGTTCTGCGTATTTCTCTAAGATAGATCTTGTATTAGCTATTACTCAGTTAAGATTGCTGAAGAAGTTAGGTATACTAAAGACCGCTTTTAGGACCTGTTATGAACACTTTGAGTTTACGGTTTTATGCCTTTTGGGTCTCAAAAATGCAACCAGCGGTTGACGGACTTGATGTCCGTGTCTGGGTCATGGTGCAAGCTGTTATTTAGACAAGTTCGTATTGTTTTTAATCAGATGAGATATGTTCCTTTATCGAAGTCTATTGGAGATCACTGAGGTTTATTTTGAGTGGGGCTTGATGTTGGAGTCTGCTAGAAAGAAAGGAAAAGTTATTTGCCTAGTTTCCAAGTATGATTTTCTCAGCGCTCGGGGGGATGTGGATCGGCGTATCGGTAGTGACTGAGGACATGTGGTTAAATCAATGTATATTTATACGTGTACTCACTTAGTAATATCGACAGGCAATGAGAATTAAAAAGTACCTAAGACGCCATCTGAGATATGATCATTCTTGGGGATTGACTCAGGTTATACTACCGACGTAAATTATATTTTATGAAAAGTATATTTAAAATGACTTATATTGGTAAAATGTGATACATTTTTTTTATAAATATCGCTTGATTTTTTATGAAAACCATGTTTTAAAACGAATTAAAAAAAACTGTCTTTATTGTTTCAAAATGAAATTTTATAAAAACAGTATTTAGTTGGTTCTGTCGAGTTAAGTCGATTATTGGTATAAGAATTCTATCTTTCGTATTTATCTATTGATATGTATCATTATTCGATATGTGTTCATTTTGTCTTGATACGCTTTGTTGATTCTTTTGTTTGCATTTCCTATCGGTATAGATATTCTATCTTTTCTTTAAAGGATTCTTATGTCATTTGATTCACATCTATTTGCATATGTGAAATCCCTTATATGTATTCTAGCCTTTAGTTCGTTATTCATTTGCTACCCTTTTTGGTATTTAGTAACCCTTAGAAGTCGTTGATATACGTTTTATCCGACCAAATCACTCTCCGTGGGGAGCACCTGTGTTGTTCAAAAGAAGGACTGTTCATTTTGAATGTGCATAGACTATCGAGAGTTGCACAAGCTAACCACCAAGAATCTCCCCATGATCGACGACTTGTTCGACCAATTACAAGTTTCGCATTATTTCTCTAAGATAGATATTCGTTCCGGTTACCATTAGTTAAGAGTACATGGAGAAGATATTCTCAAGACGGCATCTAGGACGCGATATAGACACTTTGAGTTTACGGTTATGCCTTTTAGGTTAACAAATGCACCAGCGGTATTCATGGACTTGAAGAACCGGGTGTGCAAGCCGTATTTAGATAAGTTTTTCATTTTGTTTATTGATGATATCTTGATCTACTCGAAGTCTAAGGAGGATCATGAGGTTCATTTGAAGATGGTGTTGGAGCTGCTGAAGAAGGAAAAGTTGTTTGCCTAGTTTTCCAAGTATGAATTTTGGCTACAAGAAGTGCGTTTTCTCAGACACGTGTTTAACAGTAATGATATTCACGTAGACTTTAGTAAGATATAAGTAATGAAGAATTAAAAAGTACCTAAGACGCCATCCGGGATACGATCATTCTTGGGATTGGCAGGTTACTACCGACGTTCATAGTAAAATTTTCTAAGATTGCTAAACCCCTTACTTCACTGACTCAGAAGAATAAGAAGTAAGAGTATGCCAAGGAACAAGAGGAAGCTTTTTAGACATTGAAGGGTAATTTGTAAAATGCACCAATATTGTCATTACCTGATGGATCCAAAGAGTTTGTAGTTTACTGTGACGCGTCGAATTAAGGATTAGGTTGTGTACTCATGCAAAGAGGCAAGGTAGAGAACGCGACAGCAGAAATGCTGCGTGGCCTGGACCAACTAATGGAAAGAAAGGAATGTGGAGGTATGTATTTATTATGGGTTCCATTAATAGGTGATGTAAGGACATTAATGATAGACGAGGCTCATGCATCAAGGTACTTGGTACATTCGGGAGCGGATACGACGTACTATGACCTTAGAAATATGTATGGTAGTCATGTATGAAGAAGGATATTGCTACATATGTTAGCAATTGTTTGACTCGTTTAAAGGTGAATGCTGGAACATCAAAAACCATCGGGTTTATTGTAACAACTAGAGATACCCAAGTGGAAGTAGGATATAATAACTATGGACTTTATTATAAGGTTGCCAAGATCAAGTAGTGGGTATGATACGAATTGGGTAATAGTCGATAGACTGACTAAGATATGCCCATTACATGGTGGAATATTTAAAATGAGGAATTTGGTAAGACTTTACACTAATGAGATAGTTACAAGGCATGGAGTGCATGTGTCGATCATCTCAGATCGTGGTGGAATATTTACTTCGCGGCTTTGGTAGACATTGCGGAAGGCATTGAGAACACGGCTAAAACATGCGTACTACTTATCATCCTCAAACAGACGGACAAAGTGAGCGTACGATTCAGACTTTAAAGGATATGTTGAGAGCGTGCGTGATTGATTTTTTTGTGGTAATTAGGACACTCATCTACCCTTAACTAAGTTTTCTATAATAATAGTTATCATTCGGGTGTTTGATGTGCTCTATTTAAAGCGTTGTATGGAAGGAAGTGTAGGTCACATGTTCTGTAGGCTGAAGTTGGAGAAAGTGGTTTGATTAGGCCGAATTGGTACAAGAGACAACCGACAAGGTAGTCTTGATCAAGGAGAAGCTCAAAGCGGTTAGAGATTGCCAAAAGAGCTATGTTGGCAATATGCGTAAAACATTTAGAGTTGAAGTTGGTGATAAAGTGATGTTGGAAGTGTCGTCTTGGAAAGATGTAGTGCATTTTGGAAAGAAAGAAATGTTAGCACCAAGTTATGTGGGACCATTTGAGATCATTAAAGGGATCGATCCTATGGCCTATTGATTAAGATTGTCTCATTAATTTAGCAGCGTAATTGATGTGTTTCAAATTTAAAGAAGTATTTAGCGGATATCTGCATGTGCATTTTAAAGAAATTAAGGTAGACAAAACTCTTCATTTTGTTGAAGAACCTGTTGAGATTATCAATCGTAAGGTTAAAAGTTTGAAGCGTAGTAGGGTTCCGATAGTTAAGTCAATTGGAAACTCGAAGCGAGGTCATGAGGATTTCATAGAAACTAAGTATCCACACTTGCTTGTTGAGCAAGCTATCACTGGAAGTACTAAGTAAAGTTGGACACATAGGGTTATTGGCAGACTTTAGTGCACCCTTGAATGTTCTGAGGTGGTTTGGTTAATGTTATATTTTGAATAAACTCGAAGTCGAGTTGATTCTTAAAAAACGTTGAGCTTTGTAACAACTCATAACTTAGTTCCAAGACAGTTCTTGTTTGATGAGTTGCGGGGTTAGGTTATGAATGACATTGTTGCACAACTTAAGGTTTTTAACGAGTTTCCTCGAAGACGGGCGATGTTCATGTAGTTGGATGTTATTTTTGCTTAGTGTTGTTATGCTGCTATTTGTATCCTTGTATGGGTAAGCGAAGTTGTAAGCAGTGGGTTTCCGATCGTAAAAGTTAGATGAGATTCAAAGCGTGGCCCTAAGTTCACGTAGGAACGTGAGGACCATGTGAAAGCTAAGTATTCCTGATTGTTTGTTGATGATGATGTTGAACCTAGTTAAATCTCGGGACGAGATTTCCCTAAGGAGGGGATACTGTGACAATTGTGCTTTGAGCAGGTTAGTCAAACTGTTAATATTGACTTGAGCCTCATTATGTGTTTTAATAATTATGTGTTTATGTGATCTTATGTGAGTTTGGTTAGCAATCTGTGAGCGTGATCGTCTCATTTTGTTTGAATTTATAGTTCATGTGGGTATTTCATTTTGTTCACATTTTTGTGACAATGGAAATGATGGTATAATGTTAAGTGTGTATGTATTTTATGTGTACGTATTATGTATTTACGTATTTAAATAAGAGGAATTCGCGAGAATAGAAAATTAAGTTTAGAAATTTAGTTAGATAGATTTTAGTAGTAATAAGTTAGGAAAAATATATATAGAAATGAATTTGATTCATAATTAATTAAGCTAGTTTAACTTTAAAGGGTGTTAAAGTAAATAAAAGGTTTTATAAAATTATCAGAAAAATTAAGGGTTTTTGTGTAAATAATAATAATTAAAAAGAAATAATAAAAAAAATAAAAGGGTGTTTGGCCGATCGGTGGAGAAAGAAAAGGAAAAAAAAGAGTTTGAATGAAATACAAATTTGTTTTTGATAAGGATTAGAGTATTAGGGTTTTCCTATATAAACCAAAGCCCTCTTCTCCCCCTTTTTGTTTTTGGCCGGTCGAACATCAAAGAAAAGAAAAAAAAAGTTTTTTTTATTCAAGATCCAAGTGGTGGTTTGTGTTAACAAATCAAAGGTTTTAGGTATGTTTTCTTAATCCCTTTTATTCAATCTTCTTTAAAAACTTATGTAACAATTTAATGATGGAATTAGGGTTTTTATAAAATATGTAATTAAGGGGTAATGGACTAATTAGGATTGATTGGGGATAGATTAGATGCGTTTTGATGTATTCGGTTAGAGTTAGAACGCGATAGAATTGAATTTAGGGTTGAGCAGAATTTGGAGTCATCTTGTTCGAGTGTTATCTCATGATTGGTAACGAGATTTTTGATGAATCTTATGTCTATTGATAAGTTCAGAGAGTCTAGTTTCCAAAAAGTCCGGCCCCGAAAGGTTTTGAGGTAGGGAAGTTAGTCAAATAATTTTCGCAAGAAAAGTTGTTAAAACAGTAAATTCAGGTCAGATTTGGATCTGATTTCGGGGAGTAAAACCCCTACTTAAAATTCAAATTAGGGTTAGCCAAAAATCATGAGTCATATTTTAGGTGTCTATTAACTCCAGTTCGAAGGGCTAGCGATAAAACATTTTCTAAGTATTTTTAAGGATGTCAAACTTTTTGGTGCGCGTTCAGGTCCGAATCTGAGTACTTTTTGAAGATGAATTTTTATAAAATAGTTCTACTTAGTATTATTTTTTCTAAAAAATCACAGTAGCTCACGACTCATTGGGGAGCTAGGGAATGTAAGGAGAACCATCAATTAGATGTTTAAGTATTTTATTTGTGGTCATAAACTGACTACAAAATTCAGCCAGAAACTATGAAAGTGGAAGTTAATGAATAAGGTCATAAAGGGTATAAAAATGATTAGGGAGATGTATATAAAGGATGATAAACTTAGTGTAAAGTTTAGAAGTCCATCATGTGATTGTTACATTGACTTAGGCATTTAGCCTAACCGAGTGTAACTTGTGTTTTGTTATGATTAGATTGTGTGCAAGATCTTGTCAAGTAAGCTGAGCAATCAGGTGAGTTTCATAGTCCCATTTTACTATGTTTTCTTGGGATGGAAATGATGCAAAATATGTTTTGAAATGTTTTAATTACTGTGGTTATGTGGTTTTAATTGACGCATGGACTTTTATGTTGCTATTATATGTTTATGTGTTGCATGTCGTATGATGTTGTATTGGTTTCGCCTACTTTGTGGGTATGACATTGGATTGGTTTTCACCTACTTTATGGGTATGAGGTTTCGCCTACTTTGTGTGGGTATGTTATTGTGTAGATACGGTACCAAGAGTCTGGGATCAGGGATAACATTCCTCTCCATGACTATATGATGAATTTTGTGGTTTGGATCGGGGGACACATTCCGTCCTAATGGTGATTGTTTAGACGAATGCATGTTAGCATGTATAATAGTCAGCTTAATTGTCCTGCCATGTTTTTTTTATAATCACAGTAATTGATTTAAATCTTGAATTGGTGTCGTAAACCTATGACTCTCACCAACCATTGTGTTGACGTTTTAAGCATCATTTTCAGGTGAGCGTTATGAAGGTGTTGAAGTTAATAAAAGTGGCTAGAGAGACCATTAGGATGGCATTGGAAGTTCTCATTTGATTTCGTTTTATAAATGTTTGCATGAATTCTTGAATGTTATTGGTTTTTAATAGGTTTGCAAGACATTGTCTTTGTATTGATGAGACCCTTTTTCATTAATACAAGATGTCGTTCTTTTGTTTTCGGTATTGTCATGACACATCGTGTCTTTTGTATTTTTTTTTTGAACGGCGACTTTATTAGAACCACTAGCAAGAAGCTAGAAAATTACAAAGGAATCAAAAAAGGGTGTTGAAGCCAACTAACTCAATTCAAAGTTCTATTACATCTAGCTACACACCAATAAAAAGAGCGTAAAACAATATTGTCGAAAATAGCATCCTTTCGGGGAATAGGAGACGCAAAAAAGAGCGTAAAACAATCGTGTCTTTTGTATTTAGTTATGCATGTAGTGATTCTCTATTATTGACACTATTGTGTTGTGATGATATCCATGAAGTTACGCCTCGTGTTTCCGCCTTGGCGGGGTGTGACAAGTACTTTCTCTTTTTATATGACAAACCCGACCTACAATATTTTCTCTTTTTATATGGCAAACCCGACCTTGTTTGCTCTTACAATATTTCTTTCTTTTAATGTGGCAAACCCGGCCTTGTTTGCTCTTACCATAAACATTTATCAATATTCCAACGGTTCAACATATATCCACGATACTAGATATACATTTAATAACATTACTTTATATCAACATATCAAATTTCGTAACTTTCGCATAAAATTAAACAACCACAACATGTAGCAATATAATGATCATTTAAACAAATTTGCATGATAGTATATTTTTAATAAAAAGTGCAACTCAATTTAAAAAGCCCATGAAAGCTCACCTTTGCCTTAATATCGACTACTAATTTCGACTAACTTATCCTTTCTCGCGAAAAATGACTCCTATAAATAAAATAAAATTCACTAAAATTATACAAAATCACCATCATACTCCTATTATCACTATGACTAGCTACTGATAAAGTTTTCATTCATTTTAAAATCGTGTTAAAAATATTCCATCTTCTCTCACTAAAAGAAAAACACGACTTTCTTCGTATGACAAAATGCTAAAAAGAAGTATAACCCAGAAGAAGCCACTTTTCTTAAGTTCATTTTCTAGAAAATTCATCCACATAAATCTATTAAAATTTCATCTAGTCTAATGAAAAATTTATCATCTTCCTCGCGTAGTTAACACGCATAAAAATTCCATTAAGTAAAGTCTAAGTTTCAAATATTTTATTCCTTTGCTTCACATATATACAAACCACTAACAGACTCCTTTATTTTTCTTATAATTTTAGAAATTAGTTCCACTTTTAATGAATGCTACACATTAGAAAGAAAACTCATGACTTTGGCATAATCAACGATGACCTTATTAGTATTTGAAACACTTTTTAAAACCGCATCAAATAAACTACTACATATATATGATTCTAAAAGACGCTATAGATATAATAATACTACGAAAAATTTACCTTAAAGGAACTTATAAAGGGATAACAAATTTACGAAGAAGCTCCAACGTATCCTTCATCCATTCATCAACTTATGAATTATGATTGTCGCTATTCTCATAATCTCTCTGTTTACTCTTGTCCTCATTATAAAAATATTATGGCTTTATTAATTATGAAAGTAGATGATATTGTGCTCTTATTTTAAGGGAAGATTTACCCATAATTCGATGACTATAACCTCCTTTACGTTTTGTAACAACCTTACAACACATCTTTATTTCAAGCCTTTTTTTGTTAAACTTACAAACAATTAGTTTATATGGTATTTAAAACCAAATTGACCGATACTTCAGGCGAGGTAAACAACCCACGATTCAATCCTTTATCTCATATTTGTTTAAATCAATATTTACAACATAGCACCTTTCTCTTTCTTGTTTGGTATTTTCAACCTTTTATTTTTTTTTAAAGGTTGAAGTTTCTACTACAAATTACAAGTTAAATTTAAGGGTTGTTATAAACTGAACCGTGATAAGCGGGTTTTTCAGGTTTCGGTTTTTCTCGGTTTCAGGTTTTTTCGGTTTCGGATTGAACGGTTTGACTCGGTTCGTTGGTTTCTCGGATTTTTTGAACACCCATATTATTCATACTACACATTCTCCTTATTCTTCTTCCCTCTCATATACATACAACAATCACATATACATACAATCTCCTACATCTATATGTATTTATATAATATAAAAATTACATCATTTTGGAGTTTTTTTTATGAGATTTGATCTTATAAAGAAAAATGACCAATCAGAACACTTGATTTTGACACGTAGGCAAAATCGTGATCTGAGTGCGATCTGATTGGTTAAAAAGAGTCCAAATTGAATCCAATTTAGTTAAAATTGAAAATTTGGGTGGAGAAAAAAACAAATAAAAATTTATATGTCAAATTTGTGAAACAAAAACTTAAAGAAAGATGTGGTAATTAATAAAACTTTAGTGGTTGAATTTTAAATAAATAATATGAAGTTAAGTGTAAATTTATAAGTTTCGTGTTTTTAATAACTTTATAAAATAAACAAATAACCTTTTAGACTTTGTACCTGTAAACTTTATATTTTAAAATACAATATATATGTTGTTTTAAAAATACAACATATATATGCATAAAATTATTAATATCAAAATGAAAGCACGAATTATTGTGTATATAAATAAATATACGTTGTTGTATGTATACGAACAACTCATGTTTTTTCTCTTTATGAGTTTAAGTAAGAATATCCGGAAAAAAATATTTTTACTATATGCGTTCAATAAGGACTCATTGTTATTCCATTTTATAAGCTTATCACATGCGTACACAGGTTTTAATATTAAATACGGCTAAATTATTATTAACACACAATAATGTAATTGGCAAACATGAGAATTAGAATTTTTTGTTTAATATGGTAGAAAACATTTATTATAATTGTTTAAATTAAAAGAGACCCGCATTAACAATTACTGAAATAATGATAAACAAGACTTTCAATGTGCAAATAAAAAAAATAACAACACTTGCAAAACTAACACTTAATTAAAGGGGTGCGTTTGGTTGATGTATATGGGAATGAGGGTATGGGAGTCAAAGTGATACATTATGTTTGTTATGAGTTAATGATTGAATCAAACCTATAACATCTATCAAATATGATAGGAGGTCATGTGGGTGTCTATGAAATCTATCATACATTCTATCAAATTTTTTTCTTTAAACAAATAATTATTTATCATAACTTTTTTTTCTCTCACACTCACAAACTACTAATTTAATTTAAAATTAGTCCCACCAATATATAATCTTCTACTATAAAAATTTATTTGTTATTATTTAAATGAAAACATTATCTGTGATACCCATACATTAAAAACCAAACCAAACACAATTAATGAATAAGTCATACCAAATCTCATACATTTTATATATCAAAGTCATACCTATAGTGATTCCACGTAGCAAACCAAACGCACTCTTATTGTATAAACTCCGTGCGTACACGAGTGTTAAAACTAGTATGCACATAGACACCGATAACTTAATAAATCCTTTTCAAATCTCCTTAACTTTATAATAATAAAAATATTATTCTATTCAAACATACTTAACTTTATGATTTAAATTCATTTATATATTAAACTTTATTTGGATACCAAGGGACCAATCATCACCCTTCATCTTTATTTGATCAAATGGGTGTGATTAAACCCAACATTAAAAAAAACCATTTTCATTATTTTTTTCAAATACAGTATTAAGATCTCTTAAACCGTTAATCGTTAAGCGAAAAAATATACCATCACGACGGGCATTTAATTATCTTTATATAGATATGCACTTTGATATACTTTCGACAAACTTTTTTATTTTCAAGTTTTTTACGTTTTTTCGTCATTTTTTCTTTTTTCTTCATTGTTGATACTTGCATGACCTCCTTTTTTAATACTTTATTTTTTGCCTTTAGTTGTTTGTTTTTGTTGATAATCCTAAGACTAATTTTGCATAGTTTATCATACTCATTTTGCCATGATTAATTATCTAAAGATGAGCTACTATAGTAAGGAGTGTCGGATAATACCTCATTGTTGTCGGGTGCCATGAGACATATTTCTTCCTTCTTGGAATCATCTTCACTATCGCTCCAACACTCGACAACGAACGCCTTTTGATCACTGAATGAGTGTTTGGGACAATCACTAATAAAGTGATTTGGATCACCACACTTGAAACATCTTCGATCATCCTTCTACTTTTTGTCTTCTTTTACTTTCCGGAAGTTCTTTTTGTCGTCATGGGGTTGACGAACAAACTTTCCTCTTCTTCTAAAGAATTTTTTGAAATCTCTCATTGCCATGGCGTATTCTTCATCATTGCTATCCGAAGAGGTTGCTTCTTCTTCACTTAGGACTTTTCTTGCTTTGAGAGCAAGTGATTTGTACTTCTCTTTCTTGTTCTTAGAGATCTCCAAGTCCTTTTCAAGTACTACCTCATAAACTTTTAGATTGTCGATAAGCTCGTCTAGAGGTAGTGTTGATAGGTCCTTGGATTCTTCTATTGTCGTAACCTTCGGACGCCATTTAGTGGGAAGAACCCTTAAGAATATCCTAACATGATTACGACTTGAAAATGATTCATCAAGTGCTTTTAGTGATGTAATAATATTATTAAATCTAGCAAAAGCACAATCAATAGTTTCATCATCCGAGATAATGAATTCTTCATATTTGTGAACAAATAGATCTATTTTGTTATCCTTAACTTGTTTGTTACCTTGATGGGTAATTATTAAGGATTTCTAAATATCTTGAGCCGTATCGCACATGAAAATTATTTCATATTCCTTTTTGGGTAAAGCATTGTATAAAACCATTTTTGCTTCATCATTTTTGGAAATCATTTTCTTATGGTTTTCATCATATTTTTCATAGGTGATGATTACATCCTTACCATCTTTATATTTGATGGTAGGTTTGTAATTACCATAGACTATAATATACTAAAGATCAATATCTTTAGACTTCACATAAGTTTCAAAACGGTTTTTCCAATATATAAAACAATTAGCCTCAAAGAGATGTGGTTGTTGCATAGATTTACATTCTTTGTAGTTTTCCAAATCTATAATCGTATTAAAGTTTTAAAATACAATATATTTTAAAAACTTTGGTAACCTTGCTCTTGATACCAATTGTTAAAAAATAAAAGGGGGTTGAATAGTTTTCAAGTACTTTTTCAAAATTTTGTTATGTTCTTATGTGAAGTTTGTACAATATTGATGTTTGATAAATGAGAAGTAAAGCAAGTAAAAGTAAGAGTTAGAAAGATTTAACCAAGACATAAATATTTATAGTGGTTCGGCTACAAGGAAACCTTCCTTGCCCTACTCCACTCCCCGAGTCACCTACTCGAGAGTTCGTAAACATAAGTCACCAATCTCCTTTAACCGGCGGAGAAGCCTCACAACGTTGCTTACACCTTTTAACGATACAAAGCTAAATACCAGATTCTTCACACGATAGAATCAACCCAACAACACTACACTTGATTTACAATGATGATAAATACAACTACAACTACTAAATGATGTACAAGATTCAACAATGTAAAGTTGAAGATGCTATGAAGATGCGAACCAAGATTCTTGGGACTTGATCGTCTCAAAGGGGTGTTTGGCAATTTCTTCTTTGAAGGAAATTACCTACAAAATGCTAAATGAAACTATGCAAGAATAGAGAGAATGATCAGTAGATTAGAGGATTTTAAGCTGGAAAAGGGGCGAGTAAAACATGAGAAATAACTTGGCATTTATAGCCAAAGATTCTACTATAGGCCGGTTCTGTTGCAGAACAGAACCAACCAGTATATATCAATAGAACCGACGCACAGTAATCAAATCCGAATTTTGATTTGCAAAATCTTGAGAGATCATGTGTAATCTTGTAAGATTACCCGAAGATATGCTGCAAATGATGATGTCATCCATGATGTAAATAATGGTTTGCATAATTTACTTGTAAATAAATGTAATACTAAAAATAGAAAAGTAATGTTTATGTGTTAGCTTAAGTAGTTTACTTTCATATATATTTTACTAGTTGTTATCAACAAAACATAAAAAGATCGTAAAATGAAATAAACGTTTTATCGGTTTATTTCTATTAACAAACGGTTTTGAGATATTTAAATTATAAAAATTTAGTAAATATTAAAATGTTTTTATTCTCATTTATTGATTTCTTTTTAAATAGATGATGAGGATGAGTCCATCAAGAAAAGCATATATCCAAAAAACTATCTTCTAACTTTATATATACTAATATATAAAGGAAAAAGCCTCATTTCTTGAAAGTGGAAAACTGAAATCTGAATGTATTTTAGGAAGGGTTTACTAATACACTTTGAACTAACCCACAATCCCACGTACGAAAACTGAATGAATGTATTTTAGGAACATAATCCCACACATGGAAACTAACATACAATAACGGAATGTATTGACTGTAATACACAATAAGGGCTCTTAATATGGAATCTATCTATACTATCTATAATACATTTACAAACTTTTCTTGAATTTTGAAAACTTAAAACTAATTAAGGAAACTCTCCCATCTATTGTGTAATTCAGTTCAAACATACGAAATCAACTTATAATTAATATATGCAACTTTGAAATTGTAATTCAAATGAAACACACGAAATCAACTAAACTAATATATGAAACTTAAAAACTATTTATAGAAACAACACCAAATATAGAAAACACAAGAAGTTGACTTTCAACATATTGTCAATCAAAAATAAAAATACTTAAAACTAAAATTATTATTACTAATTAATAAGATAGGAAAGACAGCTAAGAAACACGGTTTTTCCATTGTATACATGAACTAACCCTAAACCTAAAACAAACTATTCTATCCTTTTTTTTCTTCTCGGGGTAAAAAAACATACTACCCAGTTTTCTTCTCTCTAAACCTGACCCATCCATTCGTCATCTCTCTATACAGCAAGCACACCCAAACCCTTCTATTTCTGCCACTAGAATTGCCGCCACCATAACCAACCTTTATCTCGGTTGTTATGGTGCGCTGGGTGATTTTTGTAGGTGGTTTTGTTGTCGGTTTCAGTGTGTTTGTTCTTTTCGTTCTGATCTAGGTGGTTAGATGACTTTGTTGTTCTTTTCATTATTGCTTTTATGGGGTTGTGTCTGATAAAAAAAATTTAATACTTGTAGACTTGGTTTCTATAACATTGGGATTCGAAGAAAATGATGTAGATGATGTGCTTATGGTTGAAGAAAGAAGAGACGATACTTGTTTAGTAATTAAACAGATAAAAACAAAGGTACATATGTTTTTTAATTGGTAAGAATATGAGATGGTGTTGCAGTTACTTTATTGTGCGGATTGCAGCAATGGAGCAAACTAGAAAGAAAGATGGTGTTTCTTTAAGGTCTCCAACATGTGATATCTTTTGCCTTTTTGTATGTTTTTTATTAAAGTTGTGAAAAACAATATGCTCTTTATACATGAGTTTTGGTGGTGGTTTTATGTGAAGCAAAAATCAAGCATTAAATGTTAGATATGTTTTTTTTAATATTTTTAATAGTATTTTCTTGAATTTTGTAGTTGTTGGGATGTTGCAATGTTGTTGAACTTGATGGTTCCTACATAACATTAATATTTGTAGGTTTACCAAACTGTAGGCTCTTATGAATGGCACAAGGTCAAATTACAAAAGGTGCAAGTGTGACGGATGCTCGTAGCCCCGTACTGGTGATGAGAAAGACATAAATCTTGGCTTCATAACTTTATGTTACCTTTTTGTTTTTCCATCTTGGCTTTGGATTCATTACTGATTTACTTCATATCATTAATCGTGCTGTAATATCTATTTTTTTTAATTGGTAGATTAATTGTATAATTCTGCATAATTTATAGGTTGAGGATCGGGAGTAGGAGAATATTTATGAAACTTACACACTGGTGTTGGAGAGGTGGTGAATAGATTATGCTAAACTAGACGAGTACCCGTGTAACGAGATTTTATAACGACATATACTTATAATGATATTTTGAGTACACAAAATACTTAACCAAAATATCATTATAACTAACCATAATGTCATTGTAACTATATTTTGCTATCAAATCCCGTTGCTATGCCACTGGATTTTTTACGTATCATTTTATTATTATCCATTTTTAACACATGTAATTCCTCTGTTTGCTCTATGTAACGTATGATCTTTTAGATCCAAAAATATCAGCAACTCTCTTTTAGTGACAGAAACCGCTTAAGATTCTACTGGTACGAGAAATATAAGTGTGCCTATGTAAGGGGTATTGGCTAATTTTCAGTGAGTAGTAGTAGAATCTGAAAAGAAATCATTCAAAAGGTTATGACGGCGTTAGTCTCTCCCAGCAACTTTCTTTTTGATGCTCACTACCAAATGGTAGAACCTCTTAAAGAAAACAAGACCTTAGGCATGCTTTCTGGTAATGTTCCACAATAGAAGGGTCAATCATGATCTCAAATAGTTCAAGCCTTTGTTGGTGATTCTTTATTTAGTATTAGTGTTATACAAATTTTTATTGTCAAAATGCCCATATATATTTTAAGAAATTATTTCCATCAAAGATCCATTGTATTGAAATATGGAGTTACGTATATGGTGATTTTGAAACAAATACTAGTAATCTTTGATATTATACAAGAACTAGAGAGAGAAGTGGGTTGGAAAATTTTTAGAGAGAGAAAGATGATAATATTATTATGTGTGTGAAATGAGAAATGAAACAACC
>BQNB010021484.1:44470-63761 GCA_026074375.1 Tanacetum coccineum
ATTCTCAATACCAGATTATAATAAGCTAAAATAAGACCTAATGAAAAGATTTCAACATTCAAATAAGCAGAATCAATAAGCCGAATCAATAAGCTCATTCATTATGCTACTATTTTTGGTTTTTAAACTGTTTTAAAACTAACATATGCAGATTTAGATTTAAGCTAATATTTAAACTAAATAAGCACTAAGCAAAGATAATAAGCAAGTTTAAGCTAAATTAAACAACAATAAGCTACTAACTGTTAGGAATTACAGATTTGATGATTACAAAACCCATAAACAAAAATGAAGAAAGGAGAAACAAAAGGAAACAAGATATGCTAAAGAAGGAAACAAGACCAAGATTAATGTTGATTGAAATTAACATTAATGTTGAAGATATAGATTAGTCAAACATTAATGTGATGATTAATGTTAATTAATTAGTTTCCAAATTGTTATTTTCACAAGTGTAAACTCTAATCCCTCTAGTATATAAAGAGGGGTAGGGGTCTTAGTTTAGATACACCTTTCCTTCACTCACATACACACGTGTAGTTTACACACATTTCCACCATTGTTGTAGCTTCAAGGTTGTAAAACCCCATCACTATTTTAGAGTGATCGTATTAATATATTGAGGCTTGTTTTGTTTACTTGTTCTTATAAGATATAAAGACTAGTTTCCGCATAGTCTTTGTATTGATCATTGCTTCAAAGATCTTTCGATAATTTCATCTCAACAGTGTGCCAAAAGATAAAACGTTAGTCGATTAGATTTGGATACTGGATTCCCAAAATGAAGCTGAGGATGTGAAACTCTTTCACAATTTGGTCGGTGGTGTAGAACGAAATGGAGTGCTGAACTTAACAGGTACAAGAATGTACCACTTGGTTGTGATTCTAAAATTATGTTCTTAATAATATGTATAATAATCTTGATAGACTTTATAATGATTGTTATATTAAAGTTCAAGCATATTCATAATTGCTGTTTAAAAACATTGAATCTCAACATGCATCGGTATAAATAATAGTTGGCCTAATGAGGAGGAAAAGAATAGGGTCTTGAAGAGATTTGGGTAAATACGTTAATGAGTTAAAATATTCTGAAAAAAATCAATGTTGAGATAAAAATGGAAAAAAAAAATAAATAAAAAACAAGGATTTGCAAGCTAAATTAGTTAATTCTTTGTCCCGGTTTAATAAAGGAAAAGAATCCTCTCGAAAACTTTGCTAAATTGATAGATAATACTTTGTCTGTGGAAATCAAAGCTAGGTTTGGGATACAAGGTTATACAGGGCCAAAATGTTATTTAATTATCCATGAAATGCAAAGTATTTTGGTTCCAGAGAAGCGGATGATAAAATCACATTTTTATCAAGAACATGTTAGGTTTGTCAAAGAAGGAGGAATGAATGCTGTTCCCCCACCCATCACTGGGATTTTCATGCCTTCCTCAAACCAACCTGACATTGATGAATCAAAAATGACATATGGTAAAAAGTCTTGTGAGTCCATTCCTGCTGAAGAGTCTTTGCCTTAAACTGCTGTTAGTGAACCTAAAACAAGTGAAATGTCGTGTGTTCAGTCTAAGTTAAGTGTGAATCACCTGAGTTTTATTCCTCATTCTGTTTGTCTAAAAATAAAATGTTAAGAAAACAGATAAACTTAGGAAAAAACAATAGACTCTAGAGGTAATCAAAGGAGGATAATGGTATGGGTATATGATGAAATCAAAGTTAGGAGATAATTTTGCGTTCAAAAATTAAAGCTTGCTATGTTTGTGTAGTTATGATCACTTGCAGTACACCTGTTAAAACTAAGAAACAGATGAATAATACAAGAAAAGGTTAAACCAATATCGGAATAAGTCAAGACATGTAAATCACCAAAACTTTTGTTTCAAAACCCTTCTTTCATAAGGGAAAACATCTATTACATCGATGTTTTACACATGAATCATAAGGGTAAAAGATATGATGTCTTCTAAAAACAAAAACAAAGGTTGAATCCGGTGTTTAAGGCCTTAGCTAAGTGGGTTTGGAAAACAAAACAAGCGTTTAGAACATGTATCCAAAATCGTTCTTAGAGCATCACAAATGTTTTAACACAAGATTTGATTTTGTTGATGTCTATTGGAAGGAATTCAAGGCGGTTCTGGCTTGGGACTTCCAAAAGCACTAATCCTTTCTTGTCTTGTGTTTCCTGTATATTTAAAAAAAAAAAAGCTACACTTGAGGGGAGGCTAAATAACAAAAAAAAAAAAAGAGCTACACTTGAGGGGAGGCTAAATACCAGTTTGAGGGGAGGCTTATTATGAGTGGTTTGTTTCTATTTGAGAAGGGTTTGGGTGCTGGCTAACCACCACACAACAAATGGTCATCAGTTCACCATGCCTTACAAGCATAAGAACTGGCTAGTCCAAGAGAAATGACTGCTTGGGTAAAGGATCCTTTCAAATCCGTGGATGGTTGAAAGGTACCCCAAAATGGATGTTATCACTTTCCATATTCTTTGAAAGAAAATGTGGCTCATAGTCCATTGCAAATGGCTATGTAAAGGACTTTCCTCAAAATACGTTGATTGCTGTAAGGGTTTGCTAAAAATCCTATGGCCTTCACTCACCATGTTCTTGTATCAAAGAAGTGGCTAGTCCATAGAGGTACGGCTCTTGGGTAAAGACATACATCAAATCGTTTACATGGCTGGTAGTTGCACAAAAAACTATACCTTTCAATGATTCACTTTCGAGTAATGAGGATAGTTTTATACTTATTGATTGATTCTTTGTACCTCTTTGCTTATCTGGTCCGTTGAGTACGACAAAGCTAAGGGACATTGATAGTGTTTGGATATATCATTCCCCTGGTGCTCAAGTGAAGCGATGGAAACATTGAAGGTAACGGAGTTCCGTTCAAGTTTAGGGGAGGATTGTTGGGAATTTTAGAATTCATGAAGGACTGACATGTGAAAGATAAAGGACTTAAATTTTACCGAGTTGCACAAGAAGGAAACAAGACCAAGATATGCTAAAGAAGGAAACAAGACCAAGATTAATGTTGATTGAAATTAACATTAATGTTGAAGATATAGATTAGTCAAACATTTATTGTGATGATAAAGAAGGAATCAGTACCTAGATTAATGTTGATTGAAATTAACATTAATGTTGAAGATATAGATTAGTCAAACATTAATGTGATGATTAATGTTAATTAATTAGTTTCCTAATTGTATTATGCTAGCACCTAAATCGGCTAGGGCTAAGCAATTATCAAACTCCGAAAAATCACATGGGATAAGAAATCGACCGGGGTCACCTAGCTTCTCTGGAAGCTTTTTGAGGACAACCGCACTAAATTTTCATTCAAAGGTGTCTTGGTTAACTCGATTAACTTGTCTTTGTTATTAAGCATCTTTTTGAACATCGAAGCAAACTTTGGCATATGAATGAGAGCATCCGCGATATACTTAGCAAAAAACGTGGAAATTGAGAAATCTAAGGTGAGCAAGGCTCGAACCCTGGACCTCGCCAACCTCAACCAACATTTTTAACACACACCACACTACCACTAGCACCAGTAGGGCTATCTGGTAGCCATTCACCTTATTTAATATTTATACCCTTTTCAGCTTTTTAGCTTTCATCTCATTTAGGGTTTTTAACAACTTATTTTGATAAGCTGTTTTACCCAACTTATTTTTCTTAGAATTATCTTAGGTAAAGCTACTTTTTGTAATTTTTCAGATTTTTTTTAAATAGTTTAGTATTTTTAATATTTAATTTAGATAAAAACTGTTTTTAATTCATAATAAATTAAATAAAAGTCAAAAAAATATAATTCTTTTTTCTAAAATTTTCTTTTATCATTTAGGATTGTTAAAAATTAAATTTGCATTTTTAGGGTTAAATTTGTAAAATTTGGTTTTTTAAAGAACGAGATTTATACCATGTTATCATTTTTATGTTTTTAGCTTAAATTGCTTTCGTTTTAGGGTTTCTTTTATTTGTTTTTGCATTTTAATAGAATCCAAACAAAAAAAATTATTGAATCATTCAAAAACGCGATCACGAACTTAATCACGATTTTCAATTCACGCCTCGACGGGAAACGACCCGGGAAGGTTTTTTAGGGTTTTTGCTTTTGATAAAAGTAATAAATCTTTTTAAGAGCCTTACGGAATTCTTACTCTTTTATAATTGATATTATATTATATTATATTATATTTATATATATTAAGTGACGATCAATTTTTGGCGCCGCTGTCGGGGAGGTGTGTTATGATTATCGTGTTCGTTTGAAGATTAGTGTTTGAAGACCCTTCCTCGTGAAGTTATCATTTTCCGTTTGTGAATATTTTCTTCTTATTATAAAAATTAAAAATACCAACAATACTTTTCCTAAAGTATTGAAAGTACCAAAAAATTGAAAAACCAACAAAACAAATCGTGTTGTTAATCGTTATAATCGGCTCACCTTTGAATTACAAACTATAAGGAGGGTATAAGGCGGGCTTGATCCAAGGAACATCGCCCAAAAAGGAAGAACGCTTTTAAATCGCTTCGGCATGCTAATTCCTTCCGCTCTCTTGTGCGTAGTTTAAAGAGCTACCTTGGACTTTTAACATCCGGTTACCTAAAATATTGTGTTGTTATTGTATTTAGTGCATGCGCACTCGCTCTTCTTCGAATCTAGTTGGTGAATCTTCTCCTAATCTAACTACTTTAAATCCGAAACGTCGTAACCGTAGACGTTCAAAGCATCCTCCTGTAGATACGATGGCCGATCAACGTACTATGGCAGAATTGCTCCGTGCACCCACCGAGGGTTATGTGGAGACAATCGTGGTTCCTCTAATTCTTGCTGAGCATTTTGAGCTCAAGCATAGTGTTAGCCTTTATTTTATTAAGTCAAACAAGAATGTCATCGGTCTTATTAAGTCAACTAGGTCTTGTATTGTAAATGGCTAGTTGGGTTTAATGGGCTTGGTTTGTAATCTAATATTGTTTGTGTTTCGGGCTCAAAGCCCAAGTTAAGCCAAGACAGGCCCAATTAGAAAGCCCAAGAGCCAAGTAAATGGCTAAGGGTATAAAAGAAACCCTCTCCACACATGGAGAGGGTGTTGGTTGCATTACTCATTTTGTATGTGTGTGTAACTCACCACTTTCTCTCTCTTAATCTAAGTTTCCAAGTTTCTTTTCTCCTCTTTACTTTTCTTTTATTCATATCCGGTTCATCAGGGCTTATTTGGGTTTGCTTATTGTTGTGAAAGGATTATTATAAGACAATCATGTGGTATCACTCGCCAAGGGGTGTTTAGTGTTCGATTCTTGTGGTTTAATAAGCTTAAATTAAGATTTTCGTGGCTTATTTTCTTCATATAAGCTCATGGCATAATTTTTTTGGGGGCTTATTGGTTTGTTTTGCTTTTTTACTTCTCACTTTACATGTTCTAAACCTTCTTGTGTTTGATTCGTGCTTATAAGATCAAAACTTCATGGCTTATTTTCATTTTCATGGTTTATTTTTGCCAATAAGCTCATGGCTTCTTGGCTTATTTGGTTCATCTTATTTGGTTCTTGTTCTTGCTACTTAAACTCTCAAAAGATTCGTCCTTTAAACCTTAACTTCAAACTAGTTGTTTAGCTTAAAAGATTCTGCTTATTCTAGCTTATTTACAAGCATAGTTCGGGGCTTATTTGTGAATTCTCTCATTTTTTGTGGTCCCAAACCGGTTAAGCCAAGGGAACATAGATCTACCATTTTAGCTTCACTAGAAAAGGACTAGTTGTTTGTTAGTTAAGTGGTCCTTCACTAGATAGTGACACCGAGCGGAATATGTACGTTATGTGCTAAGCGAAATAGAACAGGTGAAAGTCAGGCGAAATTTTACGATTAACTAAAATGAAACTCTGCCAATTTTTTTGAAATTCAAGCGAAATATGTTTGTTTACGAGTTCAAGCGGAATATGTTAAACCTCAAGCGAAACATGCAGTATTGAGTCCAAGCGAAACTTGTTTAATTACAAGCGAAACATGCAAGATTAATTTCAAGCGAAATATGTTGTTTCAAGCGAAATGTGCAATTTTCAGTATTCAAGCGAAATGTGTAATTTTTTGAAGCGAAATACGTTTTTTTAGCCAAGCAAAACATGTCAATTCTACTTTCACCGTTTTTCTATTGATTTTGTAAAATCCCGACAAGTAATCTTTTTCCTTCTCGGTTTTAATCATAGAGTTGTAAAATCCCGTGGAAGTTAATTGCATTCTCTCTCACCACAATACAATCAACACTCATAAAACACTAAATCCGGATATCCATCAACAACATCATCAAAATGTCCAAATTCAAATATCAATTACAAACTCAATCATTGAATGCTCTTTATAATGCTATCATGGAATCGAAGCAAAAGATCGTCCACCAAAGGTTACACCGTTAATTACGTCAGTTGGAAATCCTAAATCAAGAGATACATTGACAACCAAACCTAACAGTGAACTCATCCACCATTGTCTCCAAAATCAACCATACACGTATCAATGGAGCTGAGAGACAGTTCCATTGTGCTGAAGGGTAGTTCTGAAACAACTACAGAGAGGTATATGGAGAACTATAAGAATGTTTCACAAGACGTACGCGATCAACTGAATGCCGAAGCTAAAGCCATTCAGATCATTCTCACAGGGATAGATAATGATATCTACTCCACAGTTGATGCTTGTCCGAACGTATGTGAAATGTGGAAAGCCATTAAAAGGTTGAAACAAGGTGAATCATTCAATGTTCAAGATCTTAAAACCAATCTATATTGGGAGTTTGGAAAATTCACATCACGGGATGGTGAATCACTTGAATCGTATTACTCACGATTTTACAAGATGATGAATGAGCTTGTTAGAAATCAGTGTCATGTTACTAATCATCAAGTGAATGTCTAGTTCTTACTTCAACTACAACCAGAATGGCAAAGGTTTGTGACACTTGTTAAGCATAGTCAAGAGCAGAAGACTGTCTCCTATCACAAACTTTATGACATTCTCAAGCAACACCAGAATGAAGTCAATGAGATAAGAGCTGAAAGAGTAGCACATACTGCTAATCCACTTGCACTTGTTGCTCAACAACAAGCAGTTTACCATCATCAAAATCATCCTACTCAAAACACTCAATATTCCTTCACCGGATCACAACAAACTACAAGAAACAGAGGAAAAGCAATTGTTACCTCTTCTGCTCCTACTTATGATCCAGAACCTGATACAGTTACTGAAGATGATGAAATGTCAAAGGACAAAGAGATTGACAAACTTATGGCTTTAATTTCTCTCTCATTTAAGAAAATCTACAAACCTACCAACAACAACCTTCGAACTTCATCAAACACTAGTAGAGCTAATCAAGATAATTCTCTAAAAATCAACAGAGGAACTAGGTATGATAATCAGAGGGCAGTTAATGTTGTTGGGGCTAGGGAAACTGTAGGTACTTTGGTTGTGCAGAAGTCTGAGAAACTAGTGATATAACTCAATGAATTCAGGTGCATGTATCAAGGGAATGTCAGAAAAATCCAAAGTGAGTAAAGGATGCAACTTATCAACAAGTAAAAGAGATGTAATGGTAAACAAGAGGAAGCTGGGTTTCATTGAATGCAGAACAAGCTAATTGAAAGATGATACTAGAAGATGAGTCGATGGATCAGGAATTGGAAGCACATATATGTACATGCACAGATACAAGAGGTTACTGCAGATCCATTGATAATATAATGGACCAATCTTTGATGATAAAGACCAATGCGATAATGTACAAAAACAATAATGGACAACTATAATGTGTTTGCCATAAAAATGACATCCTGAGACAACCTGAATCTAATATTACATATATCTGGCGGAACAAGGTGACACACAATATCACTATTGATTCATTGGATAATATGTTTTGATAGATCGGGATGACCAGGATTGATACAGATGATCTTTTGACAAGAACGTGATTTGCTGCTTTCTTTAATTCAGAAACTAAATATAAATTATGACAGCAAAAAAACGAAATAAATTTTTGGAATCATTCAAAACCAGGCTTTAGTTTGATAAATTGAAAGGTGAAATTGAAGATTTCAAAACTAAGAATCAAAGTTTTAGAATCATCAAATATCATTTCAAAGAAGCAAACAATGAACTGTCCAAGACTAATCAGTTGAATGTTTAAAGACCTTAAGAAGTTCCAAGCGGAACTTGATAAGTATAATGATGTAATTATTGTGTCAAAGGTGTAAAATATGATTGTGCACAAAGCAAAAGGGATTTAAAATCATACAAATTCAATTTTGAAAAGTCATCTAATGCATATACTCAACAAATAAATGATTTAAATCAAATGATTTCGGATATGAAAAAGAGCTTTGGGTGTACATTAAGAACCGATCTACATAATGTCACTACGCAAAAGAGGCTCAATAAACTTTACAAAACTCGTTGAAGACAAATAACCTTGATAAAGTCCATTCTTTAGAATACAAAAGTCAAGGTTAAGATTTGTTCGTAGTTGCACTAACGGGAAAGAGTCCGTTGAACAACACTATTTTCCAAAACGCAAAGAAAGAATAACATCTTCTAATAATGAAGTTTCCCAAAGAGTCTTTTCGTAAACAACCAACTTTGTTAGAAAAACGAATGGATGAATCCATTCCTTGGGATCAAAAGTGTAAAAGCTCTAAAGAACTTTTCAAGATTAAAAAGAGTGTTGACATGATTTTTGACGGAGTGGAATATTGCAAACAAACAATCGCCAAAAGAACATATTTTGGTAACATAGATCCTTTCATTCAAAACACAATGGAAGGAAATTTTTGCCCCCAAATTAGATGACTCAATGCAGACTTAGAAAAATTTCACTTGTGTTTGACTGAGGAAATGGTTGCTGATTTGAGATACTTTAATTCTCTTGAATATGAAGTAGACACTCTCAAATCTCAACTGGAAACTCAAAAACATAGTTTTTGAATGAAATCGACCGACTTTCAAGGGAATATTACTATGCTGATCACATGAATGCAATACTTGAGGTGTACACTGATCTGGATGAAGTTACTAATTTGCAATGTGATTACTTAGAAACCTTGAAAAAATGTGAACATCTTGAAAAAAGAGCTTTCAAAAAGTAGAACAATGTCAAAGAGTTTTAAAGCATTTCAGAAACATGCGATTAATCTTGAACTTGATTTACAACAGTGCAAAGAAAAGATAAAAAATGAGAAATCTTTCAATGAAAATCAGTCAAACGTATTTCTGAAAGAACGTGAACAATAAACCCATTAATTCAAGACTTGAAAGCTTCAATTACAAGACAAAGGAATTGCAATAAGTGATTGAAGAAAACTCATAAAACAGATGAAAGGAAAATCCACCATTGTTGTAGCTTCAAGGTTGTAAAACCCCATCACTATTTTAGAGTGATCGTATTAATATATTGAGGCTTGTTTTGTTTACTTGTTCTTATAAGATATAAAGACTAGTTTCCGCATAGTCTTTGTATTGATCATTGCTTCAAAGATCTTTCGATAATTTCATCTCAACAAGTGGTATCAGAGCCTCGTTGAGAAGCTTTGATTGAGAAGAACACATTTCTACACATTTGGTGGTGGTGAAGAAGAAATGGCGTGCATGAACTTACAGGTACAAAACTGTCCTCTTGGTTGTGATTCTAAAATTAATGATCTTAACAAACTTAATGATAATCTTGATAGACTTTATAATGATTGTTATATTAAAGTTCAAGCATATCAGAATGCTGTTAAAACATTAGAATCACAACGAGCATGGTATCAAAATAATCAGTTAGCCTATGAGGAAAAGATTAGGGTTTTGCAAAGAGATTTGGAAAATACGTCTAATGAGTTAAAATATTCTGAAAAAATCAATGCTGAGATAAAAATGGAAAAACAAGATTTGCAAGCTAAATTAGATAATTCTTTGTCCAGGTTTAATAAATGGAAAGAATCTTCTAAAAACTTAGCTAAATTGATAGATAATACTATGTCTGTGAAATCAAAGCTAGGTTTGGGATACAAGGATTATACAGGGCCAAATGAAATTTATTATCCTGAAATGCAAAGTATTTTTGATCCAGAAGAAGCGGATGATAAAACACTTTATTATCAAGAACATGTTAGGTTTGTCAAAGAAGGAGGAATGAATGCTGTTCCCCCACCCATCACTGGGATTTTCATGCCTTCCTCAAACCAACCTGACATTGATGAATCAAAAATGACATATGGTAAAAAGTCTTGTGAGTCCATTCCTGCTGAAGAGTCTTTGCCTAAACCTGCTGTTATTGAACCTAAAACAAGTGAAAATGTCGTGTGTAAGTCTAAGTTAAGTGCTGAATCACCTGAGTTTATTCCTCAATCTGTTTGTTCTAAAAATAAAAATGTTAAGAAAACAGATAAACTTAGGAAAAACAATAAGACTCCTAGAGGTAATCAAAGAGGATGGAATGGTATGATGAATCAAAAGTTAGGAGATAATTTTGAGTTCAAAAATAAAGCTTGCTATGTTTGTGGTAGTTTTGATCACTTGCAGCACACCTGTAAACATAAGAAAAAGATGAATAAACAAGAACAGGTTAAACCAATATGGAATAAGTCAAGACATGTGAATCACCAGAACTTTGTTCAAAAACCCTTTCATAAGAAAACATCTAATTACAACAGATGTATTAACAAGAATGTTAAGGGTACAAGATATGATTCTTCTAAAACAAAAACAAAGGTGAATCCGGTTAAGGCCTTAGCTAAGTGGGTTTGGAAACCAAAACAAGCTGTTTTAGAACATGTATCCAAATCGTCTAGAGCATCAAAAGTTTTAACCAGATATGATTATGTTGATGTCTATGGAAGATTCAAGTCGGTTCTGGCTTGGGACTTCCAAAAGCACTAATCCTTTCTTGTCTTGTGTTTCCTGTATATTTAAAAAAAAGGTTTATGCTGCTTGTTCGATTCATTCTTGCTGGTTGGGAAAATGTTTCTGCTACTTGTTCTTCATTCCTGCTTTACGTGTTCCTGCTGGTCTTCATCAAGGTTCCTAATGATGGTCAAATAAGTGTGTGAATCTTGGAAGTGGTTAAGTCGTGAGTTTATGGTTAGCAATACGTGTTGCCAAGTTTGACGTGGTAAAGAATGGAACATGTGGTATGATAGGAGTGCTATAGAAAAAGAAAATACGTGATATCACAGGCTGTGATTTTATGTATTATTTAGCAGCAGATGAGATTTGGTCATGAGAGTTGAAAAAGAGAGTGAATACCATTTATGTTGTTGATTTTATGGGAATCGTGAAAAGGTGCGTGATTTGTGGAAGAAGTAACACACAAATATGGGGACAAGAATTATATTGCTGCCTGATTTATTTCTTGGGATTGTTATATCATAGTCTTTACTCACGATTCGAGATATAGAAGCTAATATGGAATGCGTATATTTGGAAGACGTGTGATGCTGCGTGATATCTTCCATTGGTCTGTGTATAGTTGGAAGTAGTATATTGCGTGATAAGTGGGAGAGTAATATTTGCCGTGATTATATTTCTCCTATTAATATGGTACGTGGTGTTTGATCTTGAATATATGGGTTGGTAATGTACACAGCAGATAAGATGGAATGTGCGAAATATATGGGAGTAGTTACAATGCATATTTGACTGAGTGAATGGTGGAGTTATTTTGGACATGATTAAATGGAAACCCTAATTCATAGGGATTCCATTTGTTTATATTCTATGAATAACTTCCTTAATATAACTGGTCTGCACACATGTTAAAAGTTGCCTAGATTTGTGGTTCACGAGTGTACTGCTGCCTAAATAGGAAGACGTTGAAAAAAGGGTCAGCTCATTACTTTTATGAAATTCCTACTGATTTGTACCGTAAATTCCTGCTGAATCTTTTAGTTCCTCTAGATTTGTTTTATTTATTACTGTTGTTTATAGTTAAAAAAAAATGCTAACATAGAGGTGAGGCCTAAATACAGTTTTAGAGGGAGGCATATTATGAGGGTTTTGTTTCTATTTGAGAAAGGGTTTGGGTGTTTGGCTAACCACCACACAACAAATGGTCCTCAGTTCACCATTCTTACAAGCCATAAGGAACTAGCAAGTCCAAGAGCCAAAAGGCTGCTTTGGTAAAGACCTTTCAAATCCGTTGATGGCTGCCAGTTACCAAAAACGGATGGTAATACATTCCATGTGTCCTGTAGGAAATGAAAAATGGCAATTCCAAAGAGGGTAACTGCTCTAGTAATAGACTTTCTCAAAGTCCGTTGAATGGTTGACAAATTACAAAAAAATTATATTATATCGTACTCACCATATTTCACTGTGTAATGAAGAGTTGGCTATCCTGAGCAAGACTTCTACAGGTAAAGACATGTAAATCAGAATATGGCTTGGTAGTTGCCAAAAACATAACTTTCAATGATTCACTTTCGATTGATGAGGATAAGTTTTTAAATCTTTTTAATTTGATAATCTTTGTACCCATCATTTGCTTATCAGGTTCGTTGAGAAGACAAAGCAATGGACATTGAAGTGTTTGATATATCCTCCTGTGCTCAAGCTGAAACGCGATGGAAACTTAAAGGTAACGGAGTCACCGTTCAAGTTTAGGGGAGGATTGTTGGGAATATTAAGAATTCATAAAGATTGCTGACAATGGTAAAGATAAAGGACTTAATGAAGAAGTTCCAATAGTTAGTACTGCTGAGGTGGATATTAGTACTGCTGGAGGAACTGTTACCTATGTAAGAAGAAGTGCAGAGAAAAGATCAAGACAAGATAAGGGTAAAGCCATAATGTTTGAAGAAGAGCCCAAGAAGAAATCAAAGAAGGAACTTGAACAAGAAAGATTAAGTTATGCTGAAGCAATCAGACTTGAAGAGCAAATGAATGAGGAACAAAGAGCTCAAATTGCTAGAGATGAAGAAATTGCTAGGCAGTGGGATGAAGAAGAAAGGAAAAGAGCTATGGATGAAGCTAAGACTACTAAGAAGATTGACTGGAATGATCCTTCAGTCATCAGATATCATTCTCTAAAAATGAAGCCAAAGACAATTGCCCAAGCAAGAAGAAATATGATCAAATATTTGAAGAATCAAGGGAACTTCAAGATCAGTGACTTCAAGGGAATGTCTTACAATGACATAAGGCCAATCTTTGAAAAGATTTGGGATTTTAATCAAAATATTGAGCCAATGGATACAGAGCATGGAAGTGGAAAGCAAAAGTCTCCTCAAAAATCTCCTGAGAAGTCTCCTGAAGAAATGAAGTCTGCTGAAAAGATGGAAGAAGATGATGTGACTAAAGAAACTGGAGCAAAGAGAAAGAAGTCCATTCCTAGAAAAAGCACAAGGAAGAGACAAAAGATGGAGGAAGATGCTGAGAAGGAAGATCTCAAAGGATTTTTAGACATCATACCAAGAGAAGAAGTGCCTATAGAGGTTGAATCTATATCTACAAAGTTTCCAATTGTGGATTGGAAGACATGTGTTTTGACAGAGACTTTCATGTACTATCAAGTATTCAGAGGAGATGGAAGTTCAAAGAATTATAAGATACTGAGTGAGATGCTTGAAGACTTTGATAGATTGGATGTAGAAGAATTGTACAGATTAGTCAAGGAAAGATATAGTACTTCAAGACCAGAAGGATTTGATCTGATGCTTTGGGGAGATCTACATACTTTGTTTGAGCCTGATGAAGATGATGAGATTTGGAGAGATCAGCATGAATACAATCTTTTAAGCTGGAGATTATGTGATTTTTGTGGTATCCATATTTTGTTGATGGAAAATGGATTGGCAATTCATATGTTGACAGAGAAGAAGTATCATTAAGCCAAGAGATGTTGACAAAGATGCTAAGTAGAAAATTGGAGGTAGATCATGAGAGTTCATAGACATTTGAACTCCTCAGGTTTATAAGATCTCAAGTGCAGAAGTGACAAAAATGTTTGAAAGAATCATCAGCAGATGAAGAAGACTAGAAGATTTTATTCAGAAGAAACTTGATGATTTGAAGGACAATCACAAGTTTAGGGGAGGATTGTTAGGAATAAATCTTCATATGACTTAACACTGCCAACAGTACTAAAAGAGTTAGTACTGCTGATGGTCAAAGCTGCTGAACTGAAGATAAGAATGCATGGAGAGTATTTCGGGATGTTTATATTTGAATTGTAACTGATCCTAAAAGATAGGTTGTTATCTTTGTAAAGGACTCCTTGTATTCTATAAAAGGAGATCCTAAGTGTAGTGTAAACTAGAACTTTTAGAGATACATTTCAAGTGCTAGAAATACTTAGAGAGAAAATTTGTAATAGCTTCAAGGTTTGTAACCCCAGTACTTCAAGAGTACTCGTATTATTTTAATAATATTGAAGCAGTGAGTTTTGTGTTCATTGTTTGTTTTTGGTCATTACTGTTCCATTAATAAACTTCTCTAGAGTATCAAAGTGTAGATTCCGCATACACTTTGGTATACATACAAAGTCTCAATCTTTGTTATTTTGGATTCTTCCAAGGTAACAAACTCTTTACTTCATAAAGAATCGATCAAGGCGTGGGATCAACAAGTGGTATCAGAGCCTGTGCTTTGAGAAACTTTGATCTAGGGAAAATGGAGTTAGAAAATTCTCAGAACAATGCGTTGGCAAAGCTTCCCATGCTCAAACTAGGAGAGTATGAGATGTGGGAAATCAGAATCAAGCAGTACTTTCAGATCCAAGATTATGCATTATGGGAAGTAATAGAAAATGGTAAAATTTTGTTGGTGTCATATTTTCCCCCAATAATTTTTCATTCCAATGTCAATAAAGTTTTTTTTTAATAAATATTGTATCCCACATATACTGTTGAAGAGGAGCTATTCAGATTCTGAATTCATGCAATATCGTGGTATATTTTTCTCCCATGAATTTTTCATGTCAAATTTTATCAATTGGTATTTTCAAATACTAAGTGTTTTATTATTTATAATAAGGGGAGAAATTGTGATTATAATATGTTATAGCACCGTATGTGATCTTTAAGACTCTAAGTGCAACTCTTTCCTTTCATTTTGGTGCTAAACAATTTTGAATCTCAAAGCACATGGGTAGAGGGCAGTTATAGTATTTGAAATTACATTGTCAGAAAAATGGTTTTATGGGTTCGATCTCATACCCAACAACCTATTAATTTTATAACCGAGTCTGAAGTCATTAAGGTGGTATAGGTTTAGGAATTAAGTCTTCGATCCAACCAGATGACGGAGGGATCTTACCAAGGACACTCTAGTTTAGAAATAGCATGTCACTTAGAGTATGAAGGAGGAAGATATGAGTAAAATGGAAAAATGGCCGCTAGTTTGCAGCTAACATGGAAAATCACAACTAGGGGGTTAGCTTTAATGAAGTTCTTGGTAAGAAAAAAAAACACATTGAAGGGGTTGATGCTATGAAAATAATAATGTCATGGATAAAGGGTGAAATAGAAAGAAGCCCTCCATACAAACTTAGGAGAGAACCGGGGTCATTACATAATCTATCAAAATACCAAAAAGATGATTGTTGGTATTAAAGGACGCATCATGGAACATAGTGTACAATGCACAACCCTTCTAGCCATTCGGGTTTCTCATCAAAGTAATCATGTCTCATCTGGGCACTGAGGTTACACATGGTATCTATTGACATCGCACTCTGAGATGGTTTATATTGAAATAGGTGGCAGTCTGCCTCCAGCCTTTGATACTAAAACCAAAGTGCACATAAATCGTGTTCTAAAGCCTAAAGAGTTCAAAAGTAATAAATCTCATTAGGACACAATGTCAAAATACATGAACACCATAAAGTTCACAAGTTGTAACAAAGAGTCCTACGCATTATCCTTGAGATCTTGCCAGAACATCTGAGTGATACTTAAGTATTCACAGTGAAGATGGAAATCCTGCTTGAGCCAACATCAAACAAGCTCTTGGTAGGTGACTTGCAAGATTCTATATGAATCAAGCTTGTGATAACTGGATATCAATTTTGGTCCAGTAAATGAATTGACGACTTAATCAGAAAGATAGTAACTATCTGATTCACTCTTACCGTGTTGTCTGCTTTGAGACGTTCCGGTAATGAGAACTAGCAAGCATGGTGAATCTAATACATCTGTGTTAGAAGATCCTACGCTTTGAGCTGGAAACCCTGTCAAGGAGATTCTTTGAATCTACCTGATCACAGGTATAGTATTTATACTATAAAACGGGAAACCGGAGGTTAATGCAACCGAACTCAAGATGAATGACAAAGCCAAATTCATCTTTTATTGCTAACTGTTTTATTTCAGGATAAGACGACGGTGTTGCAGCCTCATTCCAGCGAAGTCGGATTCATAAACCACATGCTCATACTCAAGCTTTCAAAGTCAATCATTCAACGTCAAGATAGTTGATTCTAATCTTCCCCACCATCAAAGAGCCTCAAAGTCAAATAAAGAATCATCAATTGGGGAGATTGTTAGACTTATAATCACATATGTCAAACAAGAATGTAACAAGTATGAGCATGTTGGTCAAGAGCACAAGTTGATCAAGGAAGTCAAATCAAGATGATTCAAGTCAAGGAGATGATGCAAGATAACGATCTCAAGAATTCAAAGTCAAAAGATAAAGGCTCAAAATCAAGATCACAAAGCATGGATGAACAAAGCCATTACAAACAAGACAAGACCATAACAAGGCAAAGCATAAACGTCAAACGTCATATCTTCAATGTCATCGGTGGTACAGAGGAGTTTGAAGAAAGAGACCTCAACATTGGGGGAGATTGTTAGCCTTAATTATATTAAGTCAAACAAGAATGTTATCGGTCTTAGAAAGTCAAACTAGGTCTTGTATTGTAATAGGCTAGTCGGGTTCAACGGGCTTGGATTGTAATCTAATATTGTCTGTGTTTCGGGCTCAAAGCCCAAGTTAAACCAAGCCTGACCCGTTTAGAAAGCCCAAGTGCCAAGATAGCAAGGCATATGTATAAATAGAACCCTCTCCACACAAGGAGAGGGTGTTGGTTACATTTCTATCTCTTGTAACTCACCACTCTTTTCTCTAATCTAATATTCCTCTTTTGTTTCTCTCTCTAAGTTTTCTTCTTATTTTCTAGCTTATTGGTAAAGGTTAGTGTTGTGTAATGGATTAAATAAGTGGGATAACACATCCCCTTGTTAAACCCTTGTTACACTCATCTTTAGTGCAAGATACCCCTAGTACAACTTGTTGAGCCATTCCTTCTGTTAAACCCAATACATGTTTGGTTCGTTACACCTTACACCTAGCCTACCCTGTAGTTTCTTTAGTCTATCATCGGGGAATAGCTAGTTTATTTTGGTTTCACTGGTGAAAGCGGTGGGTCATGATAGAGGGGATTTGAAGAAAGTCGGGTTTGGAAGATAGTTGATCTTAAGTGGGGGGTTGCTCGTGTATATACGTGTCCGTATTGTAATTTACTTTTCAGTATATCCTTGTCTTGCATTAAAAAAAGAGCATGCAAGCAAGTGGTTATTAATTTGTTCATTGCTGATAATAAATATAAATCAGCTTATATGTTGTTTTGTATAGTGGTAGTATTCTCACCTTGTGCAGCTGGCGATGTCTTAACATATCCGTTTTGATATATGTAGACGGGTAGCAATTATAAACACGTGCCATTTCTATCTCTCCTTTCTATTTAAATTTGTATTTGTACAATGTGGGCATTGTACATCTCAAGTGGGGGAAGGGAGATAGAAATGAGAGATTTAAGAGATTATTTGGTTAGATTATGTGTTGATTTTACCCAAAAAAATTTAAAAAAAATAGCACATTATTTTTTGTTCATTAATAATGAAGGCCGAGTTAATGCGTCTTACTTGCCTAGTTTATGAAGACTACGAGGCATTACACTATATTTCTTATGCATTAACTCCTGTATTGTTGAAGACTCCTTGACTCTTGACCCTCGGATTTTGCTTTTGGGATTGAATGCCACTGGTGACGCCTGGATTGTAGACTTAGGAAACTATTTGTTTGTTATTTTTCATTTTACACCAATTATAAATGTTTCTCATGTCTTTATCCTACTCTGAATCATTCTTAATCCTAACATTTAGCCTACCCGAGTTAAGGATTTGAGCAATCATAAGTGTCTCGTTCATAGATTCGAACGAGCATTTGTGGTTTTGTCACTTTTTCTGGAGTATTAGTATTGGTAAATAATATGTTATGATTCACCCCATAAGCCTTGTTGTGCCAACCCATTTTCCTTTTAGAACAGTTGCATCTAGACTCTAGTGGTGGAGATTAGTTTCCTTGCCAAACTTATGATAAAATACTCGCCATGACTAGGCAGTTGAGTGATCACCAAAAATGAAACACATAGATTAGTGATAGTATGAGTGTGATTCGTTTTTCTTTCGTAAGGTGCTCGGTTTAGCATTTTCTAGCTTAGGTAATTTTTAAATTCATATTTTCCATGATAACTTGGGAGATATCCTTTTGAAAATTATTTAAAAAGGTCTACTTGAGGACAAGTAGAATTAAAGTGGGGGATATTTGATGACATCAAATAGTTGACATTTTTATTGCCTTGTTTTATATCATTTTTATATGAATCTGGTACTTAATTCGTTCACATTACAGGTTCGCGTAATTAATGGCATTGGAACGAAAAGTTGCAAGAGATGGCCAAAATAGTATCAATACTACGTAATTTAGTAGAGGTACTAAATTTGAAGGAATCCCAGCCTTCAATTTGTGTGAGGTGATTCTAAAACAAATCCCAGCCTTCAATTTCTTTTGTGCTTCTTTTGAGTCATCTAAGCCATCGAAATCACTTGGAAATGGTGAGGGATTGCCAACATGGCAATTATAAAGTTGGGGGGAGATAGTGGAGGAGGGGGCAATGTCTTACCCAAGGGGTTGTAGAGGTTGCAGGGTAAAAGGGTGGGAAGACACCCGTGAGTTGTATCTGGGGTTTTGTTAGGCGGGAAAAATGGTTTTGGGCAGGTTGGCAATTTTGGTCCCTCATCTCATATATCTTTATTGCAAATTTTGGCCCTTGTCTTTTTATTCTTGTAATACAACTTGAGGTTTGGCAATTTTAGTCCCTCAAGTTGTATTTTCTTCATTTGGTTGACTTTTGACTTTGACTGACTTTGGCTTTGATTTGACTTTGTCTTTTCCATTCCGTGCTCGGCTTTGTTTGTTTTTGGTTTTCTTTTTGTCCTGTTCTTGAATATCCGTT
>BQNB010021485.1:0-49202 GCA_026074375.1 Tanacetum coccineum
TGAACATTGATGACTATGAGAAAAGTAGATGAAGCAATCATTAGAACAAAAGTATTAGCCAGAGGTAGCCGAGTAATTATAGCTGTAATTTGGATTGGCGTGACATTTTAAGATGATACATAAACGTTTTGTACTTCAGTAATGATCTTTTAAGAAGATACATGAATGTGGATATGTATATGATCTTTTAACAAGATACATCAACATTTCATAGATTGTTCTTAGCATGAGTTTGACCATTCTTCTTTGCTCATTCATACTTCAGTAATTTGTATCAGTTTTGTTTGGTTTCTAGCTTCAGAATGAATAGGCACATCTTGGGACGACGTCAACTTCATCAAACCCCATCTGTTCTGGAAGGTTATTCAAAGGCAATGCACAATAGCGAGACTTCAAAGTGACGTCAATGGGGTACTTTTCACTTACAGTTTCGTTCATGTAGTCAATTAAGTTAGCTTTTAGCTTTTTATGTGTTGTTTGCTAAAGTAGTCATATGGTAGGCAAGACTAATCTCAATGTATCATCTGTGAGTTGTAAACTTGTAATTTAAATGAATCTTCTTGATTCCAATCAATACACTGTTCATTTCGCAAAACAAAAAAAAATTATGGCTGGAATAATATCATAAAAGTTTTTTTTTGTTTTTTTTATTCACAAAGAGCCATGTTTTTTATAGAAAACCGGGCTCTATAATCACAAATAGACCCCGTTTCCAAAACCGGGCTTTATTTGCTTCTCAAATAGAGTCCCCTCCCCTTTGAGCCCCTATGTAAAACCGGGATTTATGACTGTTTTCAACAGGGCTCTATGGCCTTTTTTTGTAGTAGTGCTAATTATATTGATTTAATTGACAGGTTATTTTGATTAGAATTGTCATACCAGCAAAGCATGTTAGGAAGCGAGTATCCCACAAATTTAAAAAGCCCCCTCTAAGCCTTAACATCTCTATCAACTACATGGTGGAATCTTTTGATTTATGATTTCACTTTAAGATATGTAAGCGTCACCACGTGCATATAGATGAGGAACTTTTTATGTGGGTTTATGTTGATGAAGAAACTTGCTGGTCTACGTTACTTTTATAAGTTGCAAGCATTAAGATCATTTGGTTAACGTCTTAATGATCGTGAACAGATGCTCAAATACTGATAGGTGCGTAAAATGAATTGAAGATCAGCTCAAATAATGATAGGTGCGTAAAAAGAATTGAATAAGCTGATGACCTTGTTGCATCTTTTCACCGTCGACACCTTTAATTTGTTAAATACATTTTTATACTTTTTTCATGCACAAATCAGAAAGAACAATTTTTATTGCTGTCTTTTAGTATATTTTTGTGAATATTGTGTGTTCTATTCAAACTAAATTTATATTGGATGCTTAATTGGACTCGAAAACCTTTCTCTACACCCCTAGGATATCCGGCCACTATATGGCATCCTTCGGGTCCGGGTTTTGTCCAATTTATTCCCTCGGTTTATATTGTGAATTATTAAATATATTCTCCGTGTATTAACGTGTGTGCCCCCAATAGGCTCACATATTCATAATGTATTTGTGCTATTCGACTACCATAATCCAACAGGTCGGACCTATAAAGCTTGGATTAGAATAGTTGATTCTAAAAGAATCAGTAAGTGTGGACATTGGTAACTTATATCCTCGGGTCCAAAAAGAAAGAAGTTATACGCATCTTGTTAGATTGGAGGAGATTGTAAATGTTGTAACCAGTTCCAAAGTTTATGTGCCTTGACGCTCAACGGTTTGCGGTTGCAGACATAAAATGAAAGTTATTTTACCTCATCATATTAAATATTTAACAAACAACGTGCATGTTATTCAGAGAGTAAGTTAGTAATAAAGGTTGAGAAGCTCAACTTAATTACTTTAAAGTGAACGTGACTAGACGGCGTTTAACCCTGTAGAAGGGATATAGAGTATAGACTATTAAAACGTCCGATCTATTACATCGTTTTACCAAATATGTATGTTTTCAAAATATATTTTTTCATTGAATAATATATATTCAAGATTGTTTTATAGTGCCGCATGCATGCGGATGTGAATATATGACGTGGCCACCTGTACCTTTTATATGTTCCAGAAACCATTATTTTTATATTTTCATGGTAGACCAATGTAATGACGAAAGATGTCAAAGTTTTAACTAAGACCGGAGCCCACACAAAAATCAACCGCGGCCATAGTTTTGAACCGGATGACGCTTAGAAAAGATTTCCAGTAATTGTGGCCAACGCTTTAAATGGGTCAAGCCACAAAATACTTTAGTTCATCTTATTGCCAACAGATCAAAATACACAAATATGAGCAGAATGTTGTTTTATCAACGCGCAAAATAGCGGAGGTATAGGTTGGGTGACATACTTTAATAGTTTTATTTCCGGGCATGGAGGCGCTGTCCGCATAGTAGCGCCAGTAAAGATGGTTATCTTAAAAAATCCTGAAAGGTGAAACTTGCATCTCAGGAGATAACTGGAGCTTCTGACCGGAGGTGAAGGAAGCTAAAGTATTTGATCGCAAACATTTGTGAGTATGAAATTTTGAGTATTTTGCTCCAGGGTTCAATTGTCGAAGTTCCGCGGCCCTGCCATTTTTATTTCCCTTCGAACCGGGAAGTTTGAAAGCCGAGATACATAAGCCAACCAACAATGCGGACCGGTTTCACGATGGTCAGACCAAGACGTAGATGACTACATCAAAATGATAAGAGTA
This sequence comes from Tanacetum coccineum, assembly GCA_026074375.1. Classification (NCBI taxonomy): domain Eukaryota; kingdom Viridiplantae; phylum Streptophyta; class Magnoliopsida; order Asterales; family Asteraceae; genus Tanacetum; species Tanacetum coccineum. Next base: position 2,734 of record BQNB010021485.1, read on the forward strand.
TCAGGGGTACTCGTGACTTAAAAGGTACCATCACGTTTAAGGTCAGAGTAAGACAAGATGGACCAGAGAATCAAAGTTAACAAAAGTTGTATCTGAGATGGTAATGACCGGAGGTCTTACTGCTGGAACGGTTTTTAAAGGACAGGCGCATATGACAGATGGTTTTACGTACCGGGTCAAAGGCTATTGGTAATGGAAACATTTTGTGGTCAGGGTACCTGCATGTTCCATATGTGTACGTATGTCGCCCAGTATCTTCTCGTCGTGAGTTGATATTGTACTCGCACGGATACTAGTTATTGACAATATAATGCACTCCTTTGTATGTGGAGATAAAGATTGCTCGTATATCCAAAGTGGATATTATAAGACTTTTATATGTACTCCGTGTATAAAAATTGCACATGGCCCATGCCCTCATGTTTAACATATTGGTCTTACGTCTGCCTTCTTTATTAAGAAAAAGAAAAACACATGCACGGGACCGGGGCTCATGAAACTACGCATGCATATAGTGGTGGTATCAAGAAAAGTTCGTGGTGGTTGCAAGACATGCGTATGTTAGCGGACTAAAGATCGAAAGTATGAGCCGAAGGTTGCATTAGAAGTGTATTATTTGAAAGTCTCGCCATGACCAGGAGTTGATAATCAAAGATTGTGGAACTCATGGCCCTTGGTCCGAAACGCCATACAATGGTCCAGGATTATTAATTTGAATGTGTGGTTATAGGAACAAACCATAATATACTCGAAGGCGGTGTCCCGGACATGTTTTTGGTAGGTTTTCATGTGCCAACAGCGACGAAACTCAGTCTTGCAAGCGGTTATCCGCAGCTTAAAGGATCGGAACATGCATATGGTAAATTAGTTTTAGGGGTGACCGAAGATCTTATTATTCCCGGAGCGTGCCAACGTGTGTGACTCCGGATCCACGACCTTTCCGATGCTAGTGTGGGAGCTTCAAAGATTAAGAAGCTATGACACTTTCATGTGTGAGCTTACTTATTTGTAAGACTTTTTTGTACAGCTTTAAAAGTGCTTTAGTAATAATAAAAGTACAATAAGGATAATAGTTTAATGAGTGAAGGTACATTTTTCTTAATGCTTTTGAGTAAAAGTCTAACGTTTTGGGAACCCCAAATAAATCACGTGATACTCCCTTCTCATTTTTTCTGATGGGACTTTTGGCAAAATTAGGCATGGCACCAAAAAGTAAGAATAATAGGGTATACCTACTCACACCAATATATGTGCATAAACTTAATATTATAATTTTGTTCATTTTAACTTCTTCGTCACTTTGTTTTGTATACAATTTGGACGGGAAGAAAAGTTTGGAGTATGGTAAGCCAATTTTGATATACAATAAGCGTTGAGCATTTTTGTTACTTGTTCTTTGTATTTTTGAAGTACCCAGATCATGACGAAATTTGTATAATTGTTGAACTTCATATAAGTAACATGCATAGATAATAGTTAATCATTTCGTATGGCTCGATGGAACCCACTATATTCTCATAGAAATAAGCAAAATGTTTTGCACAAGGGTTACTTTTTCCAAATAATGAGTTGTACCATGCCTAATAATATAGGCTTTTGATCAATCAAGGTGGCCTGAGGAATATAGGTCTTTTGGGGCATGGGGCCATTTTGTGTGGACAAAAAAATAGGGTGGTATATAGCTAGACAGGGCTGTTCACGAAACAAGCAGTTTCAAGTATTATTTTCTATCAAACGCCCCGCCAGATCATGAAAGCATTTGTTTTATCCTTTAATGTATGTACTAAATTCGACTTATTAGCCACAAATATTCTAGTGAGCCAATCCAAGTAACAGTACTTGAGATTTTTGTGTAGTTAATGCATTCAAAGTGGCATAAATATGCAAATGACACTCAATTTTCATGCGTAGAGTGTTTTGTTTTAAAGCTAGATTCAGAATTAAAAATCTCATTCTTTTATTATGGTGAAAGAAATTATGATTTTATTCCTAATTGGGTTTCCATAATCATGAGCACATTTAAAGAGTTAGGCCTAGAAACCGCGGCTTCTAAGGTGATATTTGTAAAAATCACATGAAGTGTTATTGGTTGGTAAAACAAATTTTAAGCATGGAGATTGTATAGGTATGTATTAAGACAAAAATACGAAGGTTTTAGATTTATCAACTTTCGGAACGAAATTGATTTTTGCTTTTCGATGATATGAGAACACGAAGCATAGTTTATTCGAGGTCCCACGGATGGCGCCAACCTGTTAGTACAAAATTGGTAACCGGGTATGAGATGGTTCAAGATTGCTTGTTGGGTCGGGCCGGCAAGCCATCTTCGGGTTGGATCTTGCACTAAACAAAGCGATTGGATGACTTGCTGCACAAGTAAAGGTATACCGTTAGCCTTACCGTGGGAACGGACCCCACGATTAGACTCCGGCGTGAGAGTAAGAACACAAGTTATCAGTAGTATGTGTGTGTATTGAGAAGGGTGAGGAAATCATACCTTTTGGGTGTCAGAGGACCCCCTTTTATAGGTGACTAATCACATTAATGCTGATTGGATGTTGACTAATCACATTAATGCTGATTGGATGTTGACTAATCACATTAAATGCTGATTAATATTGACTAATCACATTAATGATGATTAATGTTGACTAATCTCATTAAATGTTGATTAATATTGACTAATCACATTAATGCTGATTAATGTTGACTAATCACATTAATGCTGATTGGATGTTAACTAATCACATTAAATGCTGATTAATGTTGCCATATCCGAGCCAAGGCCAGGGTCCACATGTGGTTAGTACAGTCCAGGCCCAGATGTGTTATACGTACTATACGTCATCATCTATAAATATTTAATTATTATATCAATATTTACAATAGTCTTAAGGTTGTGTATGAATATGTATAATAAAAATATACATACTTGAAGGCTCGAAAAGCTCGATAAACGCTCGAGCTCGAGCCACTAAAAGCTCGAGCTTGGCTCATTATGTGTTTCGAGCTCGTTTATTAGGCTTGGGCTCGGGCTTGAGCTTGATAAAAGCTCGACTCAATCGAGTCAAGATCAAGCTCAAGCTCGAGTTGCTTGATAAAAGCTTGGCGTGCTTGCACCTCTAACCATACTTATAAAGAAAGGGGCAATTACATATATACCAGCATATTTGCATATATACTCAAAACATGCTTAACTTGCATTGTACATCATGCATCATTGAAAACTTATGTTTTTGAGAAATATGTAAATACTCAAATTTTTAGTGAATATGTAAGCAATTCCTGCCATAATGAAAAGTAAACCACTAAACTTGTAACTAGGTATTGAAATAATTTGCTGGAAAGTTAACATCGAACACTTATTAACTTGTAATATCTGTCTATATTAATGCTAGAATTTAAAAATTGAAACTGCTATCCACTTACTCTGTTATTAATTTAGATGTGTTGATTTAGAAAAAAAGAACTATATGTGAACACAAAAACACAACAAATATAAACCCATCAGAAACGCCTCGCACCATTTCAGTTTTATATTTATATACTAGCTAAAAGACTCGTTAAATTCACGGGTATTTTAAAGAGAGGTACCAAAAATAGATAATGACTTGAGCATTACAAAATTAAACATTAGAGATAAACACATGAGTATGAACAAAGTCTGCACAAATTAAACATATGTGTAATCAAACTAATAGTTATATAAGCAAATTAAAACACAAGTTTGCATAATTATTGTTGGTTAAGCACATATTGTAGTTTTTTTCTGTTTTGATGAACAAAATCCGCAGCAACCCAAAGACATGTTGATTCAGTTGTCGACATATAATTGGCCGATATTTATCGCAAACAATTTGACATATGCATATTGGATATAGAAAGTGTTGGGATTTAATATCTAAGTAACCAAGTTACTACGAGTACGCAGCGGATTGATCTAGTAATAGCATATGGTTAACACAAAATAAAAGGTAAATAGAAAATGCGTACCTTTTAGCCAATGATCAAGAAAACGAATTAAGCGACTAAAACAATCGCCTCTACGGTTGCTCACACAATCACGTCAACCGAACACGTTAAGCTTGCTAGGCTTAACTTCACAAACTAACAACCTTTGTAATCGAACCGAATACCAAAAAATCACCCTTTGAGTTGGTACCGAAAACCACACGAACCGAATTAGGGTTTATTAAGAAACCCTAATTGAACCGAAAATCCCTTGGACCGAATAAGAGCAAAAACCTGAAACCCTTTTAGGGTTTTAATCTACAAACCACGAACTTGCCAAACACGTCGAGCTAGGAGATGAACAAGAACCGAAAACCTTAAAAGATTTTAGGTTGAATTCGGCTTGGGAATAGTACAACCGAAAACCAAAAAAACCCTTATGGGGGATCTGTTACCTTTGGAGGTAGCAAAGGCTACATATCTGGTAAAGGAAGAATAAGAGCTGGTAATTTAGAATTTGATAGTGTGTCTTTTGTAAAAGAATTAGGGCATTTTAACCTTTTCTCAATATCACAAATATGTGATAAGCAGCACAAGGTTCTTTTTACTGAAACTGAATGTCTTGTTGTATCTTCTGACTTTAAGATGCCTGATGAAAATCAGATACTTTTAAAGGTCCTTAGACACCACAATATGTACAGTTTTGATATGAAGACACCTACTCCTGCAAAAGGTTTTGCCTGTTTGATTGCTAAAGCCACATCTGATGAATCTAAATTATGGCATAAATAGGCCTCACTATACGTTATGTAAATTCGTGCTAGTTCGACTACCATAATCCAACAGAAAGTATATAAATAAATAAAATAACAAAATACGCGTACGTAAAAAGGATGGGTAAGTTTGATTACTTATGGAAAAAATTGCTAACTATATGGAAAAGGATGCAAAACACATTTTGAAAAAACAACACAATCCAAGTCTAAGATGTCTCTGTTAATACAAATAATGTCTAAAAACGTTATTTATATTTTTCGACCTCTCGATGTTTTGATAATAACAAAATGTGAAAACGTTTACGATAAAATTAAAAGTTTATAAATTACTAATCGTAAAATTCCATTTCTAAGATTAATCACTTAAGGTATGGATAAAAATGCCTCACAACCCCAGACTCTTAAGTAAGACAGCTTAGGGGCTTGCCCATGCCATATTTCCTATGGTGTCTTATCAACCTTCTTAGTTGGAACCATGTTGAGAATGCGTGCAGCAGTCTCAAGGGCATAATCCCAAAAGGACTTTGGTAGAGTAGTTTGACTCATCATGGATCGAACCATGTCTAGCAGTGTCTTGATTTATCCTCTCCTGACACTCCATTGTTTGGAGGCGTGTATGGAGGTTCAGGAGTGCGAAATGGAATTATCCATGCTCCCTTTAGATGATCAAAAACGCTTGACTCATATATTCACCTCTCGATCTAGACGTAGTGACTTAATGTCTTTCGAGTTGGTTTTCTACTTCCTTTGAAAACCTTAAAAGGTTTCAAACACTTATGTTTATGTTTTTGCAAGTTAACTCTAAACCATAAAGACTGAAGTCGTTAGTAAAAGTGAGAAGTAGCTGGCTCCGTGTCTTGACACAATTTACAGTGGGCCACATACATCGGTGTGTATTAAGTCTCCAAGTAGATCTTTAGCCCTTTCCCACTGATGTGAATAGGTTTTCTTGCATTCTTACCAGGACAAGCATGAAAACACTTTCCTAATGACTCAATGTCAATAGAATTGAGAAGTCCATTATTTTGCAACTTTTGTAATGCTTTCATTTGCTAATGTGTCCAAGACGATTAGTGCACAAAGAGAGAAGTGTCTAAATTAATTTTGGCTCTTTTCAGTATTAATTGCATACATTGAAACTATCGTTTGTATTAGAACAAGAATATCAATTTTAAAAATACCATCCTGTGGGACAGCCATAAAATAAACTAGATTATTCTTTGAAACTCAAAGAACATTGTTATCATCCAAATTCGATTAATAAATACATAGTCCAACAAAGTGAAACTGAAAAAACACCTTGTAATAGAGGAGCATAATGACAATTGTTCAAGACAATAATAATCCTATAGGGAGCTTAATATGATAAAGTTTCCATTGCTTTAACGGCTGAACGATGACCATCGCCCGTAACAGACTCAAAGCCCTGGTTTCAGCTTCTTCTTCCGTAGTACCTGATCGTTAGTCGTAATACAAATATGAGTACCCACATAACAAGTGTATAAATCCAAGATTTTAGGGACGGACTAGAGTTTATGGTAAAAATTTTACCTGAAGTGTAGCTTCTTGCGATAGCTTCTTCTTTTTCATAACTCGGCGAGATACCGGGACAGTTCTTCTCAGTGCCTAACTTCACCTTGGTGGCAACGGGTCCTTTGCTGGGTTATCCTTTTTAGGTGGTTGGGGGTCTTAGGTTTAGGAGCAAATGGTTGCATTGTTAGGTGCACAACCCATCTTGCTTTACCTTACCCATGAACCTCCTCGTAGCAGCTTTGTGCGCGTTTATTTTTTTGGGTTTTCTGAAACCTTCTGCTCGTTATTGCATTTGAAGTGCAGGATTAGCATCTCTCTTTGGGCAAGGTTTTTCATGCAGCTTAAGATGGCATGTAGTTCATTTCACGGTCTTCTAATTGCCGTGCATATTAAAAAATTCTTCACGAGTTGCAAATCCTTATTGAGTGAGACTAGATAAGTCTCACTGAAGGTTTTGACCAATGGTTGACTGAGTCGCTCCAAGTGTCAATGTAGCCTTCCATCTTAGAACATGAGAGCTAACAGATTGACCTTCCTTGCTTACAGTATGAAAATTCCTCTCACTGTCTACAGAAGTTCCTGTTTAGCTTGTTTGGAAACATAGCTTTTAGTTCCTGGAGCATGTCATAACACCATGATGAGCTAGATTTAGTTGGATATCTAGGTCTGGTTAACAGATGAGACTACAACTTCCTTTTGCCCTTTAACCCTGAGCATGAGCTGCATGGGCCTAAGGAGGGAACTTGTTTTCAGGTTTGTGCAACTGGTTTGGTGCCAGCAGGAATAGGGGGCATGTCAAGGTAATTTTTCCTTGTCTCAGTTTGAATAGTACCAACGTTAGTTGTCTGTTCCAATTCAATTGAAGTTGGGTCCAGTGAGGTTTTGTTTCTCGAAGAAACTCTGAATACCGAATTGATTCAGACTGTGGTAGTCATCTTACAATAAAAGGTTCCAATACAATTAGTATTTTCGATACATTAAATTCTAATAGGAAAAAATTTAAATACCCAATAATTAATTTATTAATTAGCTAAGATACAACTTGCAGTCCCACTTATTACCCAAGGAGACTGGTCCAGGATGTAATCAAGTAGGGGCAAGAGGTATAGCATCGAGGTTTATTGCATTTCAAGCAACTTTAGATTTATGATTATTGTAAAAACATTAGTAAGCATGTAATAATTGTTAAGACATGTTTTAGTATCATCTATGCTCGGGTCCGGGTCTGACAAGAGACTCGAATTTAAGTCGACCAAACGGATATGTGTAAAAAATCGTCAAAGGTCTGACCAATAGACGGAATTCACCATGGATTGGTAGGGGTCCAGGGTCTGACCAAGAGACTCAAACCAAGTGCACGTGTTCTACGATTGGATGGCATTAACTTAAAATTTTACAAGGGGTATGCACATAAATGTGTTAATATGTGTACAAAGAAGCATGTAAACAACTTTGTACACTAATTTTAAAAACTTTTAATAATGACACTGTAGTGACATGCCATGGTTCACGGTAACTCCAATCGAACTCGCAAAGAAGCGGAGAAACAGGTCAAGCGCGAAGCGTATTAAAAACCTTATTTCTTTAGGGAATTACGTAAAACAACCCGCCTTAAACTTCTCTTATAGTCTATTCTAGTGGATGAGTCGTACTTCTTATGAGTCCATATCGTCCAGTTTTTAATTCATGAAAAACAAGTTTCAATAGTTTAGTCTTATTAATTTTCACAAAAAACAGGTTTTTCCAACGTAACAAATGGTTGATCATATGAGCATGATTAGGTGTGTAAAACTTAATAGTCTATATTTAACATCATCTTTAGTCATATGGCATTTTTATTGCGTGTAAATCATTTTAGACATTAAAAATAAGCAATGCATACTATGATTCATAATTGAAAGATGACATTAAGCATACAAGTTAGCAGATAAAATCCGAGTTCTCTTCGCGAGTTTCCCCAAATTGAGAACCATAAGTCACTAGGTTTTTGCTTAAGAGCCTAGATTGCCCCATTCACCCACATATTGTGATTGTGTGGGTCCTTTTAGCCGGAATAGATCAATTAATTAAAAAGGAAAATTATAAAGTAAATTAACTTTTTTAAATTTTCCTTTTTTAACCTCTTATGACTTTTAATAGTTTTCAAGATCAATGTCTACTTATTTTATTTATCTTATGGCAAGAATCTAAATATTATTGTCATATTTTTCTAGTAAAACATAAATAAAATATCAAACGCAGCAGATCATAGGCTATGTTTTAATGATAGGCATGTAAACTAGGCGTATAATTAAAACAAAAAGGTGTAACCCATAAAGCTAAAACGAGTTGGCTCGTGATGCCACTGTTGGGATTTAATATCTAAGTAACCAAGTTACTACGAGTACGCAGCGGATTGGATCTAGTAATAACATATGGTTAACACAAAATAAAAGGTAAATAGAAAACGCGTACCTTTTAGCCAATGATCAAGAAAACGATTATAGCGGACTCTACAAACAATCGCCTATACGGTTGCTCTACACAATCACGTCAAATCCGAAAACCGTTAAGATTGCTAGGCTTACCTTCATATTAAAACTAACAACCTTTGTAATCGAACCGAATACCAAAAAACACCCTTTGAGTTGGTACCGAAAACCACACGAACCGAATTAGGGTTTATTAAGAAACCCTAATTGAACCGAAAATCCCTTGGACCGAATAAGAGCAAAAACCCGAAACCCTTTTAGGGTTTTAATCTACAAACCACGAACTTGCCAAACACGTCGAGCTAGGAGATGAACAAGAACCAAACACCTTAAAAAAATTTAGGTTGAATTCGGCTTGGGAATAGTACAACCGAAAACCAAACAACCCTTATAGGGTTTTGACGAACTTCGGCTGAGAAGGAAAGAACAAGGGAATCAAAACTGTTTTAGGTTCTTTTTGGATTTATGAGGCGTGTATAATGAATGAGGGGTGAGGAGTATTTATACTCATCAAGCCCTAGTAGAGATGAACTAGGAGACAAGTCCTTGTTTCATCACAATACCTCCTTTTCCTTGTTCTCATTATCCTTTAATCGAACAAACACCCCTACTTAATCCTACTTAGGAACCGGCCACCTTGGTATGTCCTTGGGGTTCGGGTTTTGTTCATTCTAGTCCTTGGTTTATTATAAACGTGAAGTATTAAACGTGTTCTTCGTGTATTAACGTGTGTGCCCCCAATAGGCTCACATATTCGTAATGTATTCGTGCTAGTTCGACTACCATAATCCAACAGAAAGTATATAAATAAATAAAATAACAAAATACGCGTACGTAAAAAGGATGGGTAAGTTTGATTACTTATGGAAAAAATTGCTAACTATATGGAAAAGGATGCAAAACACATTTTGAAAAAACAACACAATCCAAGTGTAAGATGTCTCTGTTAATACAAATAATGTCTAAAAAGGTTATTTATATTTTTCGACTGCTCGATGTTTTGATAATAACAAAATGTGAAAACGTTTACGATAAAATTAAACGTTTGTCAGGTTTGGTAAGTGTATCATGCTTGTCAGGTTTGGTAAGTGTATCATGCTTAACAAATGCCTCACAACCCCAGACTCTTAAGTAAGACAGCTTAGGGGCTTGCCCATGCCATATTTCCTATGGTGTCTTATCAACCTTCTTAGGTGATCTGTTGAGAATTGCTGTGCAGCTAGTCTCAGGGCATAAACCACGACTTTGGTAGAGTAGTTGAACTCATCATGGATCGAACCATGTCTAGCAGTGTTTGATTTCTCCTCTCTGACACTCCATTGTTTTGAGGCGTGTAGGGAGGAGTGCGATGGGCAATTTCCCATGCTCCTTTAGATGATCCAAAAACGCTTGACTATAATTTCACTCTACGATCAGAAACGTAGTGACTTAATGGTCTTTCCGAGTTGGTTTTCGTCTTCCTTTTGAAATACTTTAAAAGTTTCAAACACACTTCATGTTTATGTTTTCGAAGTAACATAACAATAACGACTGAGTCGTTTGAAAAGTGACAAAGTAGCTGGCTCCTTGTCTTGACACAATTCTAAATGGGCCACATACATCGGTGTGTATTAGTCCAAGTAGATCTTTAGCCCTTTCCACTTGATGTGAATAGGGTTTTCTTGCCATCTTACCAGACAAGCATGAAACACATTTCCTAATGACTCAATGTCAATAGGACATGAAGAAGTCCATCATTTTGCAAAATCTTTTTAATGCGTTTCATGCTAATGTGTCCAAGACGATAGTGAACAAGAAGAGAAAGAGTCCTAATTAATTTTGGCCTTTTATTGTAATTGCAAAAACCCAAATAGAACTATCCGTTTGTATAGAACCAAGAATATCAATTTCATAAATGCCATCCCGTGGGACAGCAATAAAATAATAGGATTATTCTTTGAAACTAAAAGATCATTGTTATCATCAAAAGGATTAATAAATCCATCGTCTCAAACAAACGTGAAATGAAATCACACCTCTAGTAATAGAGGGGCATAATGACAATAGTTCAGACAATAACTAATTCTAGGGAGATCTAATTGATAAGTTCCAATTGCTTTAACGGCTGCGAATGTACCATCGCCACGTACAGACTCAAAGCCCCTGGTTTCAGCTTCTTACTTCCCCGTAGTTCCTGAGTCGTAATACAAATATGAGTACCACAACCAGTGTCATAAATCCAAGATTTACTAGGGAAGGACTAGAGTTCTATGGTAAAAATACCTGAAGTGCTAGCTTCCTGAGATAGCTTCTTCTTTTTCATCAACTCGGCGAGATACACGGGACAGTTCCTTCTCCAGTGCCTAACTTCACCACATTGGTGGCAAACGGCGTCCTTTGCTGGGTTATCCTTTTTAGGTGGTGGAGGAGTCTTAGGTTTAGGAGCAAATGGTGCATTGTTAGGTGCACAACCCATCTTGCCTTTACCTTTACCATGACCCCTCTTAGCAGCTTTGTGCGGTTTATTTTTTTGGTTTTTCTGAACCCTTCCTGCTCGTATTGCATGAAGTGCAGGATTAGCATCTCTCTTTGGCAGCGTTTCTTCATGCAGCTTAAGCATGGCATGTAGTTCATTCACGGTCTTCCCCATGCCGATTGATATTTAGAAATTATTCTTTCACGAAGTTGGCAAATCCTTTATTGGGGGGGACAAGTGAGACCTAAGATAAGACTCACTGCAAGGTTTTGACCAACTGGTTGACCGAGTCGCTCCAAGTTGTCAATGTAGCCCTTCATCTTTAGAACATGAGAGCTAACAGATTGACCTTCCTTCCTGCTACAAGTATGAATTCTCTCAAGTTCTTCAGAAGAAGTTCCTGTTCAGCTTGTTTGGAAAACATAGCTTTTAGTTCTTGGGAGAATGTCATAAGCACCAAGATGAGCTAGATTTGTTGGATATCTAGGTCCATGGATTAATAGCATGGAAAAAGATACAACAACTTCCTTGTGCCCTTTAAACCCACTCAGCATGAGCTTGCAAGGGCTTCAGGAGGAATCTTGTTATCCAGGTTGTGCAACTGGTTGCAGCTTGGAATAGGATGCTCATAGGTAATTTTTCCTTGGTCTTCAGTTGGAAAGTTCCAAAACGTAGTTGTCTGCTACCAATCAATGAAGTTGGGTCCAGTGAGTTTTTGTTTTCGAAGATACTCTGTGAATACCGAATTGTTTCCGACTGTGGTAGTCATCTACAAATAAAAAGTTCAAACAATTAGTATTTTCGATCAATTAAATTCTTAATAGATTTAACTACCCATTAATTTACTAATTTATGACTAAGATCCAACTTGCAAGTCCCACTTATTACCCAAGGACTGGCCAAGGATGTAAACAAGTTGGGCAAGAGGAAAGCATAGAGCGTTAATTGCATTTCAATGCAACTCTTGATCTTTGATCTAGTCAAAACCATTATAAGCAATGTAATAATGTTAAGAGCATGTTTAGTATCATCTTATGCCTCGGGTCCAGGGTCTGACCAAGAGACTCGAATTAAGTCGACCAAACGAGAATGTGTAAAAATCGTCAAAGGTCTGACCAATAGACGGAATTCACCATGGATTGGTAGGGGTCCAGGGTCTGACCAAGAGACTCAAACTAAGTGCACGTGTTTTACGATTGGATGGCATTAACTTAAAATTTTATAAGGGGTATGCACATAAATGTGTTAATATGTGTACAAAGAAGCATGTAAACAACTTTGTACACTAATTTTAAAAACTTTTAATAATGACACTGTAGTGACATGCCATGGTTCACGGTAACTCCAATCGAACTCGCAAAGAAGCGGAGAAACAGGTCAGCGCGAAGCGTATTAAAAACCTTATTTCTTTAGGGAATTACGTAAAACAACCCGCCTTAAACTTCTCTTATAGTCTATTCTAGTGGATGAGTCGTACTTCTTATGAGTCCATATCGTCCAGTTTTTAATTCATGAAAAACAAGTTTCAATAGTTTAGTCTTATTAATTTTCACAAAAACAGTTTTCCACGTAACAAATGGTTGATCACTATGAGCATGCATTAGGCGTGTAAAATTAATAGACTATATTAACATCATCTTTTAGTCATATGGCATATTTAATTAGGCGTGTAAATAATTTAGACATTAAATAATCATGCATACTATGATTCATAATTGAAAGATGACATTAAGCATACAAGTTAGCAGATAAAATCCGAGTTCTCTCGCGAGTCTTCCCCAAATGGAGAACCATAAGACCCTCACTAGGTTTTCTGCTAAAGTGCCTAGATTGCCCCATTCACCACATATTGTGATTGAGTGGGTCTTATAGCCGGAATAGACAATTAATTAAAAAGGAATTATACAAGCTAAATTAACTTTTTTAATTTTCCTTTTTAACCTATATTAACTTTTAATAGTTTTCAAGATCAATGTCTACTTATTTTATTTATCTTATGGCAAGAATCTAAATATTATTGTCATATTTTTCTAGTAAAACATAAATAAAATATCAAACGCAGCAGATCATAGGCTATGTTTTAATGATACGCATGTAAACTAGGCGTATAATTAAAACAAAAAGGTGTAACCCATAAAGCTAAAACGAGTTGGCTCGTGATGCCACTGTTGGGATTTAATATCTAAGTAACCAAGTTACTACGAGTACGCAGCGGATTGGATCTATTTATTAATATGGTTAACCACATAATAAAAGTAAATAGATAACGGTGCCTTTTAGCCATATGATCAAGAAATACGAATTAAGCGACCTAAAAACAATCGCCCTCTCGTTGCTCACACAATCACGTTCAAACACAACACGTTAAGTTGCTAGGCTTAACTTCCTAAACTATAACTTTGTAATCGTAAATCCGATACCAAATAAACACCCTTTGAGTTGGTACCGAAAACCACACGAACCGAATTAGGGTTTATTAAGAAACCCTAATTGAACGGAATCCTTGGACGTATAAAGAAGCATAAAAACCCGAAACCATTTTAGGGGTTTTAACACAAACCTTACGGAACATGCCAAACACGTCGAGCTAGGAGATGAACAAGAACCGAAAACCTTAAAAAAAATTTAGGTTGAATTCGGCCTTGGGGAATAGTAAACCGAAGATAACCAAACAACCCCTTATTGGGTTTTGACGAACTTCGGTGAGAAGGAATGAACAAGGGAATCATAAACTGTTTTAGGGTTCTTTTTGGAGTTATTGAGGCGTGTATATGAAGGAGGGGTGAGGAGGTATTTATACTCTTTTCAAGCACCTAGTAGAGATGAACTTAGGAGACAATGTCCTTGTTTCATCACATTACCTCCCTTTTCTTGTTTCAGTATCTTTAATCGAACAAAAACACCCCTACTTAAACCTACTTAGGACCGGCCACCTTGTATGGCCTTGTGTTAACTTGAAAGATATTTGTCATGCTATGTTGGTTTGCACTTGTATTTTTAACCTTGTTTTGTAGCAAACAAACTATCGTATGATCGATCACTTGGTGCCCCGAACAAGGAGGAGCATACATCAAGGGGGAGTCTTTAATCGTCGACTTCTTTCTCTCTACTACAACTCGACGATCAACCTTTTTGGATTCGACAAAAAGGGGGAGAAATATAATTTAACTCATTAATAATTTATAAACTTCCAATTTTATACTAAATGAGTTTGTGTTTTGTCATCAAAAAAGGAGAGATTGTTAATACAAAGAATGTCTAAAAACGTTATTTATATTTTTTGACCTCTCGATGTTTTGATAATAACAAAATATGAAAACGTTTACGATAAAATTAAACGTTTATAAATTACTAATCGTAAAATTCCACTTATAAGATTAATCACTTAAGATATGAATAAACAAATCATTAAACATGATTAGTGATCAAGAAAATAATTTTTATTTCCTAAACCTTACATTTTTACAAAAATATAAACACAAAATATTTTTTTATAAAAGAAATGTTTTATTAAATTATTTAATTTGAAATCAGATTTTTCCCCCCAAAATGAAAGGTTCTAAAACAGATAACACATTCCCCACAAAAAGACAAAAAGGGAAGCGTAGTCTACGGCGGCCCCCTTATAGGCCTGGCGGCCCCCTTATATATAAGGGATCGCCGTCAGTACAACGGCTCCTTTTTGTGCCTATAAATACTGGGCCACCCCATCTGAAAAACAGAACCTCTTGCCACGAATTTTTTCAGATATGTTATTCTCTCTTCTTCCTTTCTTTCTAAAACACATATATTGATCACTAACATATCTTGATCTTTTTTTCAATTGATTAATTCTTTCTTCCTCCCTTCTTCTTCTTCTAATCAAGTGCAAGAGAAGAACAATCGTATTCTTCTACATACGATTTGTTATCAAGTGATCTCTCTCTTCCTCCTCAAAGATCACATATCTTCATTACATTTACTTTGTATTGTTGTGTAAATTGGATTGAGTGTAGATCAAATAGTGTGAATTGTGTATTGGTGTAATTTGGATTGTGTGTCAATCCAAGGGTATATATCTTGTGAGTATATAAAGACTTTGTGAAGTCTTAGATTGGTTCTAGCTAAGATTAGGACTCGACATCTAGCTTAGTGTCGGAAAAAAAAGTAAGCGACGTGTAAACGGTTTTCTCCGCCTAAAAGGAGCTTGTTGACATAGTGAAATCTCGAGTGGAGTACTCGGGGAGTGGAGTAGGAACGAAGAGGTGCTTCGTTGCCGAACCACTATAAATCTTGGTGTCTTGGTTTGATCGTTTCTTTCTCTATCTCTTTAGTGTTATTGTTTACTTAGTTCATTATATTAGATATTTTAGTTGTGATTCATATTGTTGATTGATTGACATATAACTCGAATCTAACAATTTTCAAAGCAAAGTTTTAAAACGACCAATTAACCAGTAAACTATTCAACCCCCCTTCTAGTTTCCTACAATTGGTATCAGGAGCAAGGTCACTCAAGATTTTTAAAATATATTGTATTTTAAAGCTTGGATCGATCTATGGATTCCGACAAATATCTAGAAGGGCAATCTATGCAAAGACCACCACTTTTCGAAAGTGATAGTTTTATTTATTGGAAAAATAGATTCGAGACATATGTTAAATCAAAAGATCTAGATCTTTGGCATGTTATTATAAATGGTGATTTTCAACCTATTATTCAAAATCTGAAAACCAAACTTGATGAGGTTGTCCTTTTTGAAAATCAAACCGATGATCTTAAAAGAAGGCTTTCGAAGAACAATGAAGCCAAAATAGTTATTTACAATGATGGACCTCCAAGCAAAAACGTTAGCCACCATCAATTAACAAATTAAATAGATAACATATGAAATTTTAAATAACAGTAAATGGTGGTAAAATGATTTGAGCTAAAAAAACATAAAAAAGTAAATGGTCACATAGGTAATTGTCAAAACACTTATTAAATATGGAGCGCATATCTATCGATTTATCCCCAAAAAAATGCCACTGAAAAAAAAAACGTCACTTGCGAACAAAACGAGCCAATATTGCAATGTTTCTCACATATCTACCATTTTATACAAAATGTTGAAGTTTAATATAGATTTTTAAGAAACTTACGGAAATAGTCCTTGAGGTTATCGGTTCGTTGCAATGTTGGTCCCAATGACTGACAAATAGTACTTTGGATTATTGGTCCGTTGCAAAATTAGCTCGACGCGCTCCGTGGCAGCGCGCGGGCTACGAACCTCGTTAGCCAGTATTGGCTAGGTAATAGTGCACTTTTATTATTAAAATAAAAATTTACATGTTTCTCAACGCAGTTTAATATTAAAAAAAATACTTACAAAACTCATCCTCAAACCATGCGAGAAGTTATTAAAACAACCTTTAACTTTTACCTATTTACGACTTTTTTTTATATAATAAACTTTATTTATCAAATATGGAACGTATATATATCGAGTCATTCGTAAAAAAATATGCCACTGAAAAGATCTTCAAATTGCGAACAAAACGAGCTCTATGTTGCAATGCTTCGGATATACGCACGATTTTATTAAAAATGTTGAGGTTTAATATATATATTTTTTTGAATAAAATCACAAAACCGTACCATACGGAAATAGTCCTTGAGGTTATCGGTGCGTTGCAAAGTTAGTCCTTAATGATTAACTTTGCAACGGAACGCTAACCGAATGACTATTTTCGTAAAAAAATTGCAAAAACAATTTACGAAAACAGTCTTGGGGTTATCGGTCATTTGCAAAGTTAGTCCTTAATGACTAACTTACTATACGGAAATGGTCCTTGGGTTACCGTTCCGTTAACGTAAAACTCCGCGCTCCGTTGCGGAGCGCGGTGAAAAACCTCTTTTTTCCAAACATCCAAACACACAGACCAAACAAATTGTGGTCTTTCGGTTTTCACCGAAACCGATTCGAATTCTTTTCGGTTCAATTTAAACCAAAATTTAATCAATTTGGTTCAGTTTTGGTTTCAAATGATTATTTTTCAGAAACCAGAAGCCAGTCACCCCTAGGTTCTATCATTCATTTCCCAATAATCAGTACCATTTTCCTAGTGCTATACCCTTTTACCATCTTCCACTGTTAGGATTCATTTTCTGCCTTGAAGAGGTGCTTAAGCCGTGACAAGGGAATACATGCCATTGTTGTCGTCTTTTCAACAAACGATGCATTGGTTCCATAATTGGTCAATGACGCATAGCTTGTGAGACCAATATGAAGACGCGAGTTGTGCAATATGTATTCAAGAATCCAACACATTTTTATAAAATAAAATGAAAACCCAACTATAACCAATTGTTTTTCCAAAGAAAACTGCAATTAGCAATCTTAAACTTGAACCATAGATTATTATTTTAGGTGGACCACATCTTGTTAGCTCAGTGATTATCTTCTTCTTCGCAGAATTTAGAATATTGATCACAGTCCATAAGAGATTTTACCTCATCATAGTTGCTCATCTCCACTTTCATAATCCATCCATTATGATATGGGCTTCCGTTCACCTGTGATCATTTATTAATTCAATTAGCTTTCGAGAAACGAGAACAGTGACATAATAGAAACACAAATCACCATAATGAGTGGGACTTGAATATAATAACATAATCACACGACTCTTGTATAACTGAGTGGATTTTTCATTTCATGGATAGATTAGTAAATAACTCATT
Organism: Tanacetum coccineum; assembly: GCA_026074375.1. Classification (NCBI taxonomy): domain Eukaryota; kingdom Viridiplantae; phylum Streptophyta; class Magnoliopsida; order Asterales; family Asteraceae; genus Tanacetum; species Tanacetum coccineum. Next base: position 20,626 of record BQNB010021485.1, read on the forward strand.
TGATATTTAAGTTGGATGCTGCATCTATCTTTAACTTCTACTTTCCTAAAATTGTCATCCATAAACGAAGTGAGATCACGCAGATAATTAAAACTATATTTAAGAGTTTAAAATTAACTTGATAAAATTATAAATAAACAAATTCCAAGTTACTAATATGTACTTCTCCGTCCACATAAAACTTGCAGCATTCCACTCCTCTTAAAGTCAATGACTATCGTCTTATTTCGTGTTGCAACGTTATTTACAAATGCATTAGTAAGATTCTTACTAATCGTATAATGGAGGGGATCAAAGAGGTTGTCAGTGAGAACCGCCTTTGTTCCAGGTAGACGTATATCAAATAATATTCAGATAATATTCTTATCACTCAGGAGCTTATGCACAACTATCACCGTGATAGAGGCCCTCCTAGATGCGCTTTTAAGGTGGATATCCAGAAAGCAAGCGTATGATACGGTTGACCGGCGGTTCTTGGGCACTATTCTTAAGAGATTTGGCTTTCATCATGTTATGATCAAATGGATCATGGCATGTGTTACATCGGCTTCGTTTTCTATCAACATTAATGGTAATATTCATGGCTTCTTTAAAGGTAAAAGAGGGTTACGTCAAGGTGATCCTCTATCTCCTTATCTTTTTTACTTTGGTTATGGAAATTCTGACTCTTATTCTTAAAAGGAGAGTTAGCTTGTCTGATACTTTCCGTTATCATGACCATTGTGAGGAGTTGGATCATCAATGTGTGTTTTGCTGATGATCTTTTTATCTTTGCTCGGGGGGACGTGGAGTCGGCTAGAGTTATTATGGATTCTCTTGACGAATTCAAACATGTTTAGCATTCCTAAGAGTATGGCCTTCTTTTGCAATGTGGTGCCTCACGTTAAGAATGTCATTCTTAGCATTATGCCGTTTTCCGAAGGTAAGCTCCCGGCTAAATATCTTGGTGTTCCTCTCATATCTTCTAGGCTTTTAAATAGGGATTGTAAAGTTCTTGTTGAAAGAGCTCGGAACCGGATAGGAGATTGGAAGAATAAATCTTTACCATTTGCGGGCAGACTTCAACTTTGTAAGTCGGTCATTTCTTCCATGCAAGTTTATTGGGCGTCAGTTCTTGTCATTCCTATGGGCATTGTTTTTGATATCCAACAGCTTATAAGGGGCTTCTTGTGGTGTAATGGTGATTATAAGCGTGGTAAAGCGAAAGTTGCTTGGGATGACATTTTCCTTCCGAAACATGAAGGTGGCCTTGGTTTACGTAGTCTTGAGGTATTTAATCTTGCCTTAATGGGTACTCATATATGGAATATTGTCTCTTCTAAAGAGTCTTTGTGGGTTCGATGGGTTCACACTTACAAACTTCGTGGGCGCACGTTTTGGGATGTCCGTTCTAAAGCGGATATGAGTTGGGGTTGGCGCAAGCTACTTCAACTTCATGACCTTGTTAGACCCTTCTTTTGGATGCATATTGGTAATGGCCTAAAGGCGTCTTTATGGCATGATATGTGGAGTTATCAATGCCCTCTTAGTAGTTACTTATCGCCTAGGAATATTACTAGAGAGGGCCGTACCCTCCAAGATTGTGTTGCTGATTTAATAGAGACCGGGGCTTGGAGATGGCCTGAACCATGGCTAATCAAAGCGCCAAATCATGCCCTTATTGCAGCCCCAAACATTGACATATCTCGGCATGATAGCATGAGATGGTGTGATCTAAATGGTAATCTTTCTGATTTTTCGGTAAAATGTGCTTGGGAGGTTCTTAGACCGCGGGGACAACAAGTTATGTGGTATCATATAACTTGGTTTTCGCATTGCATTCCTAGGCATGCATTTCATATTTGGTTGGTTATGAGGAGATGCCTCAAAACGCAGTATAAGCTTAGGCCTTGGGACGTGGATGCACAAACTGATGTGTCTCAACTTCGATGTTCTCTTTGTGGCTCTCAACAAGATAGTCATGAACATCTTTTCTTCGAATGCTCCTACTCTTCCAAAGTCTGGAATTACATCCGCAACTTGGCTGGAATGGAACATGTTCCTCCAGTTTTGGATGATATTGCGATGTGGTTCATTCCGATGGCAAATAAACGTTCTTTTAAGAATGTCGTGGGTAAGATGTTATTTGCAGCCGCTTCTTACTATATATGGATGGAAGGTAATAACAGGTTGTTTAAAAAGAATAGAAGATCGCCTGAGGAGATACGTGATTTAGTTATGACTACGGTTCGCCTCAAGCTTGTTACTTTCAGATTCAAGAATACTTCGAGAGTTCTAAGCCTGCTCTCGCTATGGAAGATGCCCTCGAACTTTAGATTGTATGGTAGCTAGTCGAATGTCATGTAATGCTTTCATTTGTCTAGATTAGTTTCGTTTGTGGCCTGTCACAATCGATGTGTAGTAGTTCAAGCCACGGCTTGAGGTTAATGTGGTACCCAGCCACATTCCATTGCACTTATCTTTCGGTGATTAATATACTTTATCGGGTAACCCTTTACCCGCAAAAAAAAAAAGTTACCTATGCTTGTATTTCACACTGTCGTCCACATGAAACTTGCAACATTCCCCTTTACGGAATGCGAATTTCTTATGACACTGTCCTATACTAATAAGTAAAATAATTGTTATCACTTCATTATAGAGTTGATATATTACTAGGCCTCATGAATCTTAATTTTTTTTTTCCATTAGTCTCACTTTTCGGCCAAAGACCGTCATTTTCAAACACATTTCCCTTATGAGAAAAAACATTAATATGAGCACAAATATTAATATACTTACCAGCAAATAGGTTTTGGTGAGAAAAACGTATGGCTAGAATTAACATCAACATCATGAAACAATAGCCAGATTTATACTTCTGCTGTGCTAAATGGGTAAAGCTTATTTTGTTCTATACTAAAAGGACCAAAACATATACTCCCTCCGCCTTAAAATTATTGTCCACAAAAAAAAAAAATAGCTTATCATTACAACTTTCTATGTCTTACTTTTTGCGAAATGACAGTTTTACCGTTAACTAATTAATTTAAAACTTTTTCTAATCTTTGTAATAATAATATCTCAAGTGAGGGTAATATGTTAACTCAAACTAACTTCTCTATCAAGTGAACAATTAATTTGGGACAACCCGAAATCGAATAGTGGACAATAAATATGGGACGGGGGTAGTATATGTTTCAGTCACCGACTTGCATTAAACCATGCAATTTTCCTTTCCCCCTTTCCTTGTTTGGGGTGGAGTTTCTATAAAATTTCCAACCTTAAAAGAAAAGAACCATGCAATTTCCATGTACTGGGCCAAACAAATCACAAATAGCATAAAATTAGAGATGACAATCCCGGCCAATTTACTTATCATTAGGTCTATCTGCATTATGAGCCAAACGGTTAGAACGGGTCAAATGGGTTGAACGGATCATTCAGGTTGAAAGTTACCAAAAGTCTAATTTCACTGCAATTAACATCTGAACTCATTTAATAGAATGTTGTTTTTTCCTAATTTAATGCATCTATGATCTACAAAAAAATTGAAGTCCACAAAAATTGTTTCCAGATAAAACCATTTTGACGAGTACTTCTATACAACAGTAACCCAAACCAGTTTTGACAAACCTGCCTAGCTCACCCGTGTTAGAACTTGTACTTGAAACCCTTAACATTTTGTGTACATTTCAGTAAAACTGGAACAAATATGAGTGATAGATGAGTTACCAAGCCAGGTGAGGTGCTGAGTTCCTGATTGACTTCCACCACTTTGCCAGAAACAGGAGAGTTAATATCACTAGTAGCCTTAACACTTTCAACTGCACCAAAACCGCTACCTTGGGTTACAGCTGTCCCAACTTCAGGTAACTCAACATACACCACATCTCCCAAGTGATCTTGTGCATGGTCTGTAATACCTATTGTTGCAGAGTTACCTTCAATTTTCGCCCATTCATGTGAATCAGCATACTTTAGATCCTTCAAAACTGAAAGCACCAAACAATGAATTAACTCAATATCAAATTGCACTCTACACATTCTTATTCTACAAAACTAATAACATGATAATGGTGATTGGCCTGCAGGTAATTCTTGATTACATAACAACAGAGCAAGTGCCCAAATGAAACAGAAACGCCAAAATGAGGGAATGATGATTATTTACCAAGTACACTTGCTTTATAATGGAACCAAATTGGGGGAGCATATAACCACCACAAAACTTGTGAGCTCGTCAAATTCAAACCAATGGCGAGATGTAAAGATGAGATAACATTATGGTCAAGAATTAGATAACACATATTCATGTCATTTCATGCCACTCATTACTAGATGTCATAAACTTTAGTCATTTGTTGTCACAATCACAAACTGAACTAGTCATAAAGCATGTCTTGATTTTCCCTAATCTCGAAATCTGAAATCGTACCTAATATTTACCAGTAGATCTCCCAGTTTTGCTGGTATAACAGGTTCAGACATACGCCTAAACCCCTAATATCGCCTATAATGATCTCATAAATGGATTAGCACCATCTTTTTGTAATTAGTTGTTGGAAAATGGTAGTCGTTTCCGCAAGTTATACATTAGAAATACGTAAGCCTATTGGGGGTACACGCGTTAAACACAGAGTATGTTTTACTTCACGACAATATTTAAATAATCGTTATTTATCATTAATTGATTAATAAAGTATAACGAATATTTAAAATATAAACCCAAGGGACTTAAACGAACAAAACCCGAACCCGGGGGAGGGGGGGGGGCTTTGTGTGGCCGGATCCCGTAAGGGATCTTTAGGGGTGTTTGGTTCGTTTATGGGTAAAGAGAAAGGGAGGAGAAAGAAACTTTGGTTTTCTTGTCCTACAAGAATTGGGATAGGGTTGGGAGCCTATATATACCCCCACCCTATACCTCATTCTTCATTGAATTCACTCAAAAAAATCCCTAAAACCTGTTTCGGTTTCTCTCTCTCCCCCAAATCGGTAAACCGATTCACCCTTTTAGGGTTTTCGGTTTTTCCTCCCCTCCACCGAATTCAAACCAAAACCCTCTAGGGTTTTCGGTTTCTCACATCCTCACTTGGTGCTCGATTCGTGTCTCTCCTAGCTTGACAAGACATAAACCCGTATTAGGGTTTATTCGGTTTTCGGTTCAAAAACCCTAACCAATTTAGGGGTGTTTGTTTTTCGGTTAAACCCTAACCGATTTAGGGTTTCACTTGGTTTATTGTTTTCGATTACAAGAAGCTCACAAGGTGCGTTTGGTAATTGGTATACACGTGGTGTTTGGATCGTGAAGGAAGACTAGCAATCAACTCATACTCGTTGATGTGTTTGTGTGAGCAACCGTAGAGGCAGTAATTTAACTGCTATTTGTTTCGAGTTCAAGATCAAGAGGTAAGTAATTATTTACTTTTAATGTTATAATTATTTACTCTATTAAGTGTTAATCTATGTGCCTTAACTAGATCCAATCCGCTGCGTACTCGTAGCTAAACAGGTTACCTAGTATGTTAAATCCCAACAGTGGTATAAGAGCCAACTCGTTTTGCCATTAGGGTTACACTTCTGAATTATATCTTGTCTTGATTTGTACACGCCTAGATTTAATTCATATGATTGATCTGATGCGCTTAAATATTTTATTTATTGTTTTCTTACAAATATGGCAAAGGTTATGCAAATCCTTGCCATAATTAAATAAAATCTATAGATCTAGATCTTGAAAACGATGATTGCTAATATTGTAAAAAAGAATAAAATTAAACTGTTAATTTAGTAAGATTGTTTCTTTTTATAATAGATTACACTATATATATAAAAGATCTTGATTTTATTTATGGTAACTTAAATCTTTTATTTTTAGAAACTAGATATTTTAAATATTTAGTCTAATTGTGTTTTTCCTTCCAGCCATAATACCTACTCAATCAATTTTGTGATGAATAGGGCGATCTAGGAACATTGATGAAAACCTAGTGAGGGTCTTATGGTTCTCCAATTGGGGAAGACTTGTTAGAGAACTCGGATTTTACTTGTTTACTTGTTAATTTTATATCATCTTATGTATTTATCTTATGCATAATTTACTTGTTTACTCGTTTACACGCCTAAATTGTATGCAATAAGGACTAATACCTAGTGAAAGATGATATTAAAACTAGTTTATTAATTACACGTTTAAATACTTGTTCATAGTGACCTATTATTTGTTTCATGCAAAATTCGATTTTGAGAAAATTAATAAGACTTTAAACTATGAAACTTGATTTCAAGATTAAAAACTGGACGCTATGGACTCATGGGAAGTACGGCTCATCCACAAGAACAAACTATAAGATAAGTTTAAGGCGAAATTGGTCAACACTCCTAAAGAACTCGGGTTTTTAATACGCTTCGCGCTGACCTGATTCTCTGCTTCTTTGCGCGTTCGATTGGAGTTACCGTGAACCATGGCATGTCACTACAGTGTCATTACTAAAAGGATTTTAAAATCAGTGATACAAAGTTGTTTTGCATGCCTCTTTGTACACATTCTTTAACACATTTATATGCATACCCCATAGAAAATTTTAAGTCAATGCCACCCAACCAAGAACACATGTCGTTGGTTTAGCCGCTCTGGTCAAACCTCAGGGTCATTCCAACCCCATGGCAATTACGGTTCACTGGTCAGACCTCTAACTATTTTTGCGCGTTCTTGCTTGGTCGACTTAAATCCGATAGTCCTGGTCAGACCTCTTGCTTGAGGCATAAGATGAGAACTAAACATGCTCTTGGCATTATTACATGTTTACTAATGTCTAGACCGGTCTCATAAATCTAAGAGTTGTATTAAAAATGCAATTAACGGTCGTCGCTTACCTCTTGCCCTACTTGTTTTCGTATTGGTCAGACCTTTGTTACCAAGTAGGAGGCCAAGTTAGATCTTAGTCTTAATTAGTAAATTAATTGGGTAGTTAATTCTATTAAGAATTTAATTATCGAAAATACTAATAAAATTGAACTTTTTCTAAATTGTAGATGACTACCACCGTAGTAAACAATTCGTTATTCAGGTCATTGTTTGAAAAACAAAAATTAACTGGAAACAACTTCTTAGAATGCTATCGCAATCTTAGGATTGTACTCTCTACTGAAGACAAGCTAGCATTCCTAGAATAGCCAATTCTTGCTTTGCCAGTTCCACCTTAAGGACAAGCAAATCCTCCTGATGTCATGACCACGCATCAAGCGTGGGTCAGGCTCAGAAGGAAATTGTTAGGCTTATGCTTATGACCTTGGACCCAGAGATCCAAAAGACTCTAGAGCACCTTGGTGCATATGATATGCTCTAGGAACTAAAAACATTGTATGTACAACAGGCAGACCAGGAGCTTCTTCAAACCGTGCGAGAATTCCACGTGTGCAAACAAGAAGAAGGGTAGTCTGTTAGCTCTTATGTCCTTAAAATGAAGAGCTATATAGATAACTTGGAGCGTCTTGGCCATGCTATGACTCAAAACTTATCTGTCAGCCTTATCTTGGTTTCACTAAGGAAGGAATATGAAGGTTTTGTGCAAAATTACAATATGCATAGCATGGGGAAGACAGTTAATGAGTTACATGCTATGCTGAAGCTACATGAGCAAACTCTTCCTCTAAAAGAAGTTGCACCTACACTACATGCTATAAGAGCAAGAAGAATCCAGAAAAACCAAAAGAAAAAATCGCATAAGGTTGCAAAGGGGAATCAAGGGAAAGGCAAAGCGAAGATGGGCTATGCACCTGTGCAAGCGCCAACTTTTGCTCCCAAACCCAAGAATCCTCCAACACACAAAAAGGATAATCCAGCAAAGGACACGATATGCCACCAATGTGGTGAGGTGCGTCACTAGAGAAGAAACTGCCCCATATATCTCTCAAAGTTGATGAAAAAGAAGAAGCTATCTTAGGGAGCTAGCCCTTCAGGTATTTTCACCATAGAACTCTACTCTTTTCCTAGTACATATTGGGTTTATGATACTGGTTATGGTACTCACATTTGTATAACTACTCAGGTCTCAGGGGAAGTAGGAAACTAAAGCTGGGAGCTTTAAGTCTGTACGTGGGCGATGGTCATCGTGCAGCCATTGAAGCTATTAGCAATTTTCATTTGTGACTCCCTAGTGGACTTGTTCTTATTTTTTACAATTGTCACTATGCTCCTTCTATTACAAGGGGGATCATATCAGTTTCTCGTTTGTACAAAGACGGTTTTGTTAACCGCTTTGAGGATGATAATTCAATTTCTGTTTTTAAGAATAATATGATTTATTTTAATGCTATACCTCGGGATGATATTTATGAAATTGTTATGTCTTCTTCCAATACAAATGAATGTTCTATGTATACTGTTACCAATAAAAGAGCCAAGCTTAACTTGGACTATGCTCTCTTGTGGCATTGTCATCTTGGACACATTAACAAGAAGCGCATAGAGAAGTTGCAACATGATGGACTTCTTGATTCAACTGACATCAAGTCTTTTGAAAGTGTGTTGCTTGTATGTCTGGTAAGATGGCAAGAACACCTTATTCACATCAAATGAAAAGGGCCAAAGATCTACTTGGACTAATCCACACCGATGTATGTGGTTCATTTAAGATTATGTCAAGACAAGGAGCCTACTACTTTGTCACTTTTACTGATGACTTTAGTCGTTATGGATATGTTTACTTGCTTAAACATAAACATGAAGTGTTTGAAACTTTCAAAGTATTTCAAAAGAAAGTAGAAAATCAACTCAGGAAGACCATAAAGTCACTACGTTCTGATCATGGAGGTGAATATATGAGTCAAGAGTTTTTGAAACATATAAAGGATCATGGTATTATTATCCATAGAACTCCTCCCTACACGCCATAGCATAATGGAGTGTCAGAGAGGAGAAATCGAACACTGCTAGACATGGTTCGATACATGATGAGTCAAACTACTCTACCAAAGTCCTTTTGGGATTATGCCCTTGAGTCTGCTGCACGCATTCTCAACATGGTTACAACTAAGAAGGTTGAAAAGACACCATACGAAATATGGCATGGGCAAGCCCCTAAGCTATCTTACTTAAAAGTCTGGGGTTGTGAGGCACTTGTTAAGCGTGATACACTTACCAAACCTGATAAACTAGAACCCAGAGCTCTTAAGTGTATCTTTTTAGGATACCCAAAGGAAATGATGGGTTATTCTTTCTACTACCCACCTGAGAACAAAATCTTTGTTGCCCGGAATGCTGAGTTCTTTGAGAATGAAGTCATAGATCATGAAGCAAGTGGGAGTCTAGAAGATCTTAAAATTATTCAAGAAGAAGATACACATCCTTCTTTACACACTAGCTTAAATCATGAAGAGGATGATCAAGAAATTGATGAACCTCAAAGTGATCTCAATCCCATTCGTAAGTCCACAAGGACACGTCGTCCTACAGATCGATTGTGTTTATACGTCGATGCTGAGGAACATGAGTTAGGGGATCTCGGTGAACCCGCTAACTATAAAGCCGCATTGTTGGATCCTGAATCTGACAAATGGCTTAATGCTATGAATGTGGAGATGCAATCCATGAAAGACAACGTGACCCATTTTCTATTTAAAGAGTTGTAGTCATTGTTTGAGAAGTCGAATATCTTTGAAAAAACATTATCTGATGACTTAATGTTTTATTTTTGAAAATCAAACACCATGAAATAAGATTTCTCTTATTTTAACACATAAGTGCACTGACACGTACACTCATGATAATATAGGAAGCACAGGTTGTGTTGCAAAGTAAACACAAGCCTTTGCATGGTCATAAAGTAGACCATGCCCGAGAATAAATTCCCGTTGAGAGGTCAAGTTTTCTTTTTGAAATACTTGCCTTTAAGATGATGACCGGGTTGCTATCTGAAATAATAGCAAGCCATTTGGCATGTTTTGAAAACATTTGGAACTTCTGCTCGAACTTCATTTACAGCCTCGTATCATTATTGAATGACATTTCTAAGACCGTAAATGTTATCGATTTTCAGAAGACATGCCATTATTACCTCTTTTTATATTTTTCTCATTTTTTAATTTTTTCTTTGGTTTTATGAATTTTATATTTTTGTATTTTGTTTTTATAAAAAAATTTTGAAAAATGAAAAATCTTTTTGGTTTTTATGGTTTTAATATATATACATATGATACAGGATATTTGAATAGGTACCACCACTATTCATCAACTTCATCTGCCAATTATTTCAGAGTCTCCGGCGTAAAACTCCGCATTCCCAGCTTGTTGATAAAAAAATTCAATTATTTCTCTTGCAAGGGCTTTTGTGAAGATGTCCGCCAGTTGATACTCCGTATTGGCAAAGTAAAGTTCAATCACATCATTCTCAACATGCTCCTTGATAAAGTGAAATCTGATGTCTATATGCTTCGACCTGGAATGTTGAACATTGTTGCAGCTTAAGACAATAGGGCTTTTGTTATCATAGTACATTGGAATTTTATTTAATCCAAGGCCATAGTCGGTAAGCTGTGATCTCATCTAAAGAATTTGAGCACAACATCCCGACATAGTAATATATTCAGCTTCCGTACTGGATATCGCAGCACTTTTCTGCCTTTTTGATGACCACCCAACAAGTCTATCTCCCAGAAACTACATGCTACCAGATGTGCTACGACGTGTATCTTGACAACTACCATGATCCGCATCTGCAAATGCTGTTAGTGCAATTAAAGAATCCTTCGGATACCATAGTCCCCGATTGACGGTTCCTATAATAACCCACAATTTTCATCAATGTAAATATCCATCTATTAAGTTAGATGCAATGTACTATGTATCTATTATATATGAACCACCTTTTTCAGGGAAAATTTTCGCTTCATTACTTGCATAACTAAAGTTAACAAGCTCACGCAACCTACCTATGTTAATCCTATCTACATATAGTATTAAGACAAACATCAAAACATATCAAGACAATATCATAAATAACATTATTACAAAGACATACTCATATAATGTACCATTTGCACGTTAATATTCAAGACAGGCTTTAAACCCGTTATCGTATACTCTAACCCTAAATTTCATGAAAGAGTAATATCTAAAGTGAATGCACAAGCTACAAAAGCATATGTACAAGTAATATAACATCCCATTTGAAATATAAACTCCCACCAAGTCAAGGTACAAGTCCTTAAAAGCACAATGTAAAAGTCATTAAGCATGATATTCAAAATAGCCGTTTTATCTCTGTTTTCCTAAGAAATCTTGTACAAACCATCAAGTACAAGTTACGAGCAAGTCATACACTTCATTTACAATCCATATTCATTCTCCTTTCATGAACTTACAAGAAATCAAACCTAGAAACCCCAACCCGAGCTGGTTTCTAAACCATAATCCGTTTCTTGATTTTTATCCCTTTTAAACTCAAACCATTACTCAAATAAGTTGTAAATACTTAATTTACAAAATTACAATTCATATTTCATCACATTAACACCATTGTACACAAATTAAACCCTAAAAACCCTAAACGAACCCTAAATCCAACCCGCGACCCATTTTCTCATTTTTACCCATTTTGATCACAAACCACTAATCAAATTATGTTATAACCTCTTAAATACAAACCTTATAATTCTTAATCCACCCTTATATCTCCAATGTACACGAAAAATAAGCAAAAAACCCTAATTCATGTCTATTGAACCCGCGACCCAATTCTAGACATTTTGACCCATTTTATTAAGTAACTAAACACACAAGCACCACACCACCTCACCCTTATCATACAATAGCAGCTTATGCACCTACTTGTCCCTACCCTTGGTCTCCAAGTCGTGATACATGGCCACAAAATAGCCCACACCTTGCCTTGTCACCTACTTATGCAAAAACGCCACCACCTTCATATCTAGCCTAGTCATCATTCTTGCTCACCAAGTCCCTCACCACCACTCTCCACATCACCTATCTACTGTCTTAGACTCCTTACTCAGCTCCTACTCACCCTTGGTCTCCAAGTTTAGAGAGCACTATATAAACGTATGTATACATGTAGGTTTTCTTACATTCAAACTCAAAACACACATATAACACCCTCAAAACTCTCTCTATACCAACACTAGCAGTAGTAGTATATCTAAGAGTTCCTAATGGAAGTTTAGAAGCCAAGAGATCACAATGTAAGAAGCCATGAAACCTTGAACACTCGTTACCAGGCGAACAAACCCAAAAACCACCAATTCGACCCATTTTCTTGCACACATGCTCATGTAAGTTCAAAAATTATTCATCATACTCCTAATATAGTTCTTAGAATACCTAGTATCTAGTCTCTAAGGTTTCATAACCCAAATTATGCTAAAACACGTTTTGCATTTTCACATAAAATCATAGATTCTTCACGATGAGCCACTTTCACGCCCTTATATCTTTTGATTCTTCTTAACAACCCATGCTGAATTTTTGATATGATAATCTACATACAAGATACTCTAGAACCCTATAATATCAGCCCCTAAGTCGTGGTCTAGCTCATTTAAAAGTCGCGTCCAAAAACTGTCCCAGAAAACAAGCTACATGTCTTTTTACGACTATGGTTGTGGACGCATGTTCACACCATCAAAACTCACGATTCCTTCTCACAACCTACCTGTGCCCCTTCACCATCCTAAACACTACCCAAGTGGCTACAACATACTCAAAAATCGTGTCCTAACTCGAACCCTAACCCCTTTAAAAATCGTGACCCATATTGCCCTAAAACACGAATTTCCCAAAAATATTTCTAAGTGTTTTATCACTTATAACTACCATGAACAGTTTTGTTCATTCATTAAAAACTTATAAAACCAGGGTAAAACTTGTATATTTCTTAAATTATAATTTAAGGACTAGTTTTGACATTTTGAAAACTATAAGGGTTAAAATGTAATTTTTCAAACTAAAAGGACTTGTTTTTTGTAAAATAAATTATAAAAAGGGTATAAAATGTAAACCTAATAAGTTATTAACTTAGGGACTAAAATGTAAATTATTTTTAAAACTTATATGACAAGGGTGTTTTTTTAAACTCAACTAAAGGGCTAAACTATCATTATTCATTCTTCAGATTAACACAGAAAATAATTTTTAAACTCATTAAAAACTAATACTTTAATAAAATATTATTTAAAATCCTAAAATGAAATTGGTATCTCATACTAGGGAGCTTCATATTACGGGGTTTCATCTTGGTAATACGTTCTGTACTGAGTTTGTTGAGTTTTACGATTTAAAGTGCCAATAGCTCCTCAAACGTTACTGAATGACTCTGAAATATATGGCCTGAATGTGATACACAAATCCAAACTCTCCAATCAAACTTATAACAATATTAAACTATTAAAACCAAAGTTCTAGAGTATAATCTTCCTAAGACTTGACATATTTACTCAGGTTGCGTGACGTGGCTGTTTACTATCATTTTGCTATATCAACCTTCCCTGTTAAGATCGTGATGAATTCGTCAGCTTTCATTTTGGAATATTTATTACAACTACCTATCAGGTGAAGTTCATAACCTCGCCTTTACTTATTTACATGTTTTATAAACCCGCGAGGGGGATACATGCTTGTTACAAACTCTTTTACATACTCGTTTATCTTATCACAATGTGATTATATATTTCAAAGACTTAATGAGTATCCAAACCACACTTTCAAATCTTTTAAATACTTTATAAACCTGTAATACCTGCTATAAACCATGAATACAAGTGTTTTCTAAACTATATGCTATCCTGATATATTATTGCCTAAGTACATGGAAATATCTCTTTGGGTAGTATCTCCTAATATCTCTTTGGGTAGTATCTCCCAATATCTCTTTGGGTAGTATCTCCCAATATCTCTTTGGGTAATATCTCCCAATATCTCTTTGGGTAGTATCTCCCAATATCTCTTTGGGTAATATCTCCCAACATCTCTTTGGATAATAGCTCCTAGTATCTCTTTTGATAGTGACTCCTAGTATGTCTCGGGTAGAGGCTTCCGATTCTATTAAGTTTATATACGTGATTCATGAGCTTAGATGCAATAATAATGTTCTTCATGATAATAATGTTCTCCATGATAATAATGTTCTCCATGATAATAATGTTCTCCATGATAATAATGTTCTCCATGATAAATAATGTTCTCCATGATAATTATCCCTGCAATGCGAATATTTCCATTATGATAACTTGTATTCAACTATTACATTTCAAACCTATGAATTTCACTCAACCTTTGTGTTGACCCTTTTTATGCATGTTTATCCTAGGTAATTGAGCAATTTATGGCATGGAGTGGCATGGACTTGAAGATGGCTAAAACTTGTTATCATTCACATTTTATGTTTCTAGATTTTGGGACCTGCCTTTGTAAAACTCTGATTTTAATGAATGATAACGTATCTTTTAAAAATGTCTCTTTTGAGTCGTTTTCTATGATTGTGACTGTTGTACTATGAAGTAATACCCCAGATTAGCTTCCGCTGCTATATTGTAAAAATGGGGGTGTTACAGAATGGTATCAGAGCTCACGGTTATAGAGAACAAGGGTAAAACCTTAACTATAACTACTTTTCTTTTGCCATCAATGTCCTCCGTGCCACTACATTCCTTGAATTGTGAAGGTGCCACTACTTTTTCCTGAATAATATGTAAAATACATAACTATTATACTATTATAACTTATGTTATTCTCCACTGGGTTGTACAGTCATGTCTTCGTCCCCTCATTCTACTATCACTTCATCTGCATTTGATATGGAAAATGCTTTTTCCACTATGAATATTTATAACTATACCTCGGCTTCATCGGGAAGCACTTCTTTTAACTCTTCGGAAGATTCTAGGGATGATATGATCCCACCAACATCCTCACTTTTCTATAATAATCCGTATTTGAAGGACGTGCAAGCATTTTATGCTAAAGAATCACCTATTCCACCACCAGATCCTATTACTCCACCAGTTATTTTAACTCCATCTCCGGTATTACCACCATCACTACTGTTTGATCCCCGATATTTCTTTGTTCCTGAAGAATTATTACCACCTAAGAAGCAAATCCATTCCCCATCTTCTTCCTCAACTACGTTATCTAATTCATCCCGGAAGCAAGCCTATAATCTAGAACCACCATCTTTCTCAGTCTATACTCCTACCCCACCTCAGATATTTGAAATAGGAAAAAGTTCTATCAAGGAACATCTGAAGCATCATGAGAAACAAATCGAAGATATTTTATATTACTTAGAAGAACTTTCTTTTCACCGCATTGAGAAAATGGAAGAAAGACTTGTTAATGGTTGGATAATCATACCAAGAGATTTTGATGAAGTAAAAACCAAACTTAAGGAAGCCCGTACACAGATACTTGAACTACAGAAGAAGCATATGGGACAGAGAGACAAGATTGCTTTTGTTCACTTTAGGATTTCTGATTTAGAAATGACCCTTGAGGATATCCAAGATCGCCATCAATTATATATGAAGAATCTTATGGGACACACTTCATAAGTTTAAATACTAAGCTATTATCCTTGTCATCTATTACTTTTATCTAGAATCCCACCACGAGACATGATGATGTAAGATATGTAAGAAAAAGTTATCCATGAAATAATAAAGTAGTGATGATTCCGTTACATCTTGTTATCTGGTGATATCAAAACTCGACATCGTTTGTCAATTCCATTAACTCTATTATACTCCCCTCATACCTTTGAAACACTTATTATCATTGAAATACGACAGATATGGACATCATTGCAATTAATGTCTCATTATTCTTCTCATTACCTTCTATGATTTTGAGAAAATCATATCATTTCTGTATATCACCTTTTTAATATCATATTTTTGTACTTAGGTAGGATGATTTATAATCGTCTTCTTGAAATGAATTAGGACGCTTCTTCATTTGAATAAGGAAATTATAAATCTCTGACTTTTATCAAAATAAGAATCCATACAATATGTCAAATAATCTTTATACCACTATGTATGAAAATTTTGACAATGACTTATGATATCATTCTTATTATCGTGCTATCTATGTTTATAGATACCTCCCAAAAGTACATCAACAACTGAAGCATCAGCCATACTTATGCAGCCATCAGGAAACTATTTGCCGACAGTGGTTGCCACAAATCACTGGAAGCACAAACTTGCCCAATGATGGCAATTAATAACAATCCCAATAAGAACTCTGGACCAAGAAAAACCCCTGTAGCAAGAAAATGTACTTACGAGAATTTTATGAGTTACCAACCTTTCCACTTCAATGGTACGGAAGGAGCTGTTGGTCTCATTTGCTGGTTTAAACGGACTGAGTTGGTATTTTCTCATAGCAAAGGTGCCGAGAAGAACAAAGTGAGATTCGCTGTTAATACACTCACTAATAAGCTTTATTCACTAGATAATGGGTGGAACATTCGTACCCAGTTACTATTTAGAATAGAGAAGAGAAGCGCTATAAGATGCACCCTGGGATCTTGTAGAAAATTAGTAAAAGAGCGATTTTCTGATTAAGTCGACAGAGCGATTGTCTCCAGGCAAAAGCGTGAGATTAAGAAACTGGAAGGAAGCCGAATAAGGCCATGGCGCTCCAAGAGAGTTAAATAAAGCAAATAATTGAAAACACGAGCTGTCGCGTACAAGACACACATCGCAAAGACCATAAACAAGTTTTAGATGATGAAAAGACGAACACCACCGACAACAACAACTACCCCAATTGACCGCAAGCGCAACAAAACTAACCGACTCCAAGCAATGCTGCGAACACAGACGAACACTGAGTATAACAGACGAAACAGGCCATGCGGCAATAGATCGTGCCACCAGTCTAGGCAGTAGACAAACATGAGAGACAATGCAGAATAAGCGCCTTTACTGTGCTAATGAATAATTCCGAACGCGAGATGGAGATACTGGAAAACCTTCCGTGTGTCGAACAAGGATGCACGCGATTACGATCACGCAAAGACCCATACTCGTGTCAGGGTCGGGTTGTCGGAGTGACTTTGCAACGGCGAGATGCGTAGCTTCGACAGACCGGAGGAACCAGTCAGAAACAGAACGGTGGACCTTGAATTAACTAGATTAGAATTCTAGTAGTAGTTTTAGGTGTAAACCAAAAAACACCGTTGCGTGAGGTGGTATAAAATGAAAAACCACTTGTCAAGATCTGTCTGGAGCATGCGATGTGCTAGTACGAGAAGGCACAGTTGTATAGATCGAGGATACACTTGAATACTGAAGATACCGTATTAATACTCTCAACTTGCATTGTATTCATAGTACCCTTATCCAGGGTTTCCGGGTCGCTGATTTGATGAAAAACCAACCGTTTCAAAATACGACTGTATGTCGTGGCACGATCATTGTGGTGAATGATTCGAATATCCAATATCTCGACATCCAACTGACGAGACTCTGCAACAAGAAAGTCCATCGCACATCCTATCAGGCGGTGGAAAGCTATTGACAATCGATGGTAACATAAAGCAAAACCCGACTAAATCTATTATCCTGTATAAATACCGAAAGGTATATATACATAAATCGTTTTTCTTCTTATCCTTTATGAATAAGTTCAATTACCGAGGAGTTGAATAAACTTACTATAAAGAATCATTACCCATCACCCAGAATCGATGACTTATTCGACCAACTTCTACTCGAAAATCAACTTAAGATCAGGCTATCATAAATTGTGAGTAAGGGATGAAGATATTCCTAAGACTGCTTTCAGAACAAAGACGGACACACTATAAAATTCAAGTAATTTGGTTTAATTAACACACCTACCGTATTCATGGATCTCACGAATCAGGTGTGTAAACCATACTTAGACAAATTCATAATAGTGTTCATCGATGATATTCTTATCTACTCTTATAACAAAGAAGAACACGCAGAACATCTGAAAATAATTTTGGAAATTACTCAGAAAGGAGGAATTGTATGCCAAATTCTCCAAGTGTGATTTCTGGATCAGTATCGTGTGATTTAATGTCTCATTATTCTTCTTATAATTTTGAAAAATCTTCTACCTAACACCGTTTTGATATCATGTTTTATGCTTAAATAGGATGATTTATAATCATCTTATTGAAATGAATTAGAGGACAGCTTCCTTTCATTTGAAAAAGAGAGATATAAACCTTCGAACTATGAATTTTATAAATTCTCAATAACAAGGATTGGGACCATGTGTTTGTAAATGACAAATTATAAAATTGAGTAGGCTTAAGTATGAACAATTCGTTACAAACAAGTTATATCAATCTCGTCTGTACAAGATAATTCCTTTTCTTCATTAATCATTTAACATTATTACCTTTCATCATCTGTTCATTTCCAAATCTTTATCCCAACATGAGTAGCAACTCTCTTACAATACATAATCAATCGTGACATCACTCCCGGTATTCAACACATAAATCTCGAGATGAGATTTCTTTAAGGATGGGGGACTATAACAATCCCCACTATTTCAATAAAATAAAAAATCTATCTATTAAGTTAGATGCACTGCACTATCTATCAAAATATATAAACCACACTTTTTCCAGGGAAATTTTTCGCTTTAATACCTCTACTTGCATAACCAATATCTCAATATGCAATGTAACTGCATAACTAAAGTTTAACGACTCACACACCTACCAAGGCAATCATAATCGACGATCTAAGTCAAGAAAACATCATAATAAGTCAATGTCAATATCATAATATCCTTTTAAAAGTACAATACTCATATAATGACCATTTGCAACGTTTATATCAAAAACCCGCTTTAAACCATTAATCGTATACCTCTAAAACCCTAATTTCATGAAATGTTAATATCTAAGTGAAGGTAGATAAGTTTACAAAAGCAGATGTACAAGTAATATAACATATACATTTGAAATAAAACTCCCACAAATTCCAAGTACTAACTTTAAAAGCACAATGTACAAGTCATAAAGCATGAACATTCTCAAAATAGCCATTTAACACTCCTTATTCATTACTAGTTTCAACACCACCACTTTTGTACAAGCTAACTACACTCAATATGACAATTAATAAACCCTAATATTCTACCAAAAAGCTCTCACACAACTTTTAACACTCAAAAACCTAATTCAAACCCTAAACCCTAAAACGAGCTAGTTTTCTAAACCATGACCCGTTTCTTCGTTTTTATCCATTGTAAACCTAAAACCAATACTCAAATAAGTTTGTAATAAACATAAATAAACAGACATTAATAAAATCACATTCCATAATCATTTCCCCATTTTTAACAACAATGTACAAGAATTAAACCTAGAAAACCCTAATTGAACCCTAATTTGAACTTTTGACATGTTTACTCATTTTTACCCATTTTAAACGCAAACCACCAATCAAAACTTGTTGTAAAATCTTAATATAAGTCTTGTGATCCTTAATCTATTAATACTAATCAAATGTACTCAAAAAATAACCAAGAAAACCCTATTCGAGCCCTAGTAAAACACACCCCCCCACGTGACCCATTTTTTTGGCATTATTATTGACCCATAATCATCAACCATGTGATCAAGCACCTTTATTACCATGTTACTTCAGGTGCAAGATGCTTACAAGCACCTCAAGCCTTCTCCTTGGTCACCAAGGCTCCAAAATATCTCCTTTGTTGCTTACTTTAGCCGCGGCACCACAAAGAAGCAAACACTTACAATATTCATCATGTAGCCTCTCCAACTCAATCTCTAGCTAATTTACATGTCCAATATTAGAGCACAAAGACTCTTTAGCCTCTAAGATTGAATTCGAGTATAAATAGGGCTCATAACCCTTCATTCTAACTCATCCCCCACTTCTTCTTTCTATAACCCATAATAGCAGCAATTCTCTGCTAAAGAAGGTCCTAATAAGTCTCAAGATCAAAAGTGAAGCAAAATAAACCAAGAAAACAAGCCCCAAAGTCGTTATTCTAGGCGTACGAAGCTAAAAGTTCTGATTTTGACCCGTTTCCAAGCTATAAGCTCAAAACCAGGTTCCATAAGCTTAAAATTTGTTTTCATACCCTTATAATGTTCATATGATCATGCTAAAACTATGGTTAAAAGATTTGAACTCAAAAACATATATGTTTTACCTTTTTGATCCAAATCGAGCTCATGAAATCCTAATTTCATGTTTTTACTTAATCTATAAGCTAAACTTGTAAACTATTGTTATAATATATCCTAATAAGTTTATCTAACATTATAATAAGTACTTTGTCAAGTTTTGAAAGAATTTGAACTTAAAACCCATGCGTTTTCATTTTGAAACCCTAATTTGACCCACCCGTTTCAATTTCTAGCTTAACGAATCGTTATTTTAAACTTTTGTTACGTTAAACCTTCATATTTTAGCTTATATTAATAAGCTATAACTTGTAAATTACTTTTCATATTGAAAAATGTCATTATTAAGGAAATGGACTTGATTTATGTAAATCCATTTCCATTGCAAGGGGTAAAAACCGTAACTATTTGACAAACATATCAGGTACAAGACTATTTTTGCCATATTTATCTAAAGTTATAACTATAGGGGTCTCTTATGTCACTTTCCAAAGTGCAAGGTTTACTTTGTACATCTTTTACACTAGAAGGACCAAACTCGTAAAAGTGCAAACTCCAAGGGTATATTTTGCCATTTTTCATTCTTCAGGGTCTAAAATGTAACATTTTGAAAAAATATAAAAATGTGTTTAAAACATTATAAGACATAACTTTCAATTAAATTTGCTTGTCCCCGCGCTTATCATTTCTAGATTATTATCAAAACGCTGAACCGATTATTATATAAACTATTATGTAATTCATCATTAATATGCATTTAAAAAAAAATCAAGTCTCGAATTCTATAATCGTATCACAATACATTGGAGCTTCATATTAAGGGTTTTTCATCTTGGTAATACGTTCTGACTGAGTTGCGGGTTTAACGATTTAAAGTGCCCATAGCTCCTCAAACGTTTACTGATATGCCTCTGAAATTATGATGCCCGAACGTGATAACAATACTACATAATAGTCAATCAAGGTATACATTATAATTTTATAAAGATTTAAAACAAAACAATCAAACTAAAACGTACATATTACCCTAGTTTGCGTGTACGAACTGTTACTTTCATTTCATTTCATTTTGAGCTCTCACTCCAGATTTCCTATACAGTTTAAGTGAGTTCCATAGCCTCGCATTTCAATCTTTAAAATATTTTTTTTTTTACCATAAACCCGCTGAGGGTGATACCAATGCTAAAACCATGAATGCAATTATTCTGTAATGCGATTCCTGATTAATAATTGCGTCAGTAACTAGTTTGCCTTTAAGTCCCCAATATCATTGAACAGTTAATTAACTGATACGGAGTGAGCGCTTGAATGTTATGTAATAGATCTATTTGGATGGACCCTCCCCGTTGGATGTAGCCCAGTTATACCGGTAACCAATTCACGACCATTATAATATAACTGCGGAGATTTTGGCAAAGGCAACCCGTTTGGGGCTATAACGAATCAATTATAGTCCCAAGCTTCAGATTCATGACTAATGCAATAAAATTTGTTTCTAACGTGTAAAACAACGAAACAAATACAAATTTGCATTCAAATTATTTAACATAACCTATGAAACTCACACAACCTTTGTGGTTGACTTTTTATCATGTATTTAACTCAGTAACTAAGCAACTAAGGCACAGAAGCTAGGTACTTAGAAGAAGCAAAACTATTATCATTCAAAACTTTTATATTTTATATATTTATATACCCTCCTTACTTGAAAAAAACTCTTGATGAAATAAAGAATGATAACAAAAATTTTCAAAAACGACTCTTTTTGGATTCGTTATCTATGATTAATGACTATTGTACCTTGAAGTAAAAACCCCAAAAAAAGTGGGGAGGGGGGAGGGGTTAAAGATTAAGCTTCCGCTCTATTAAGTGAAAATGGGGGTGTTACACGACGATTACCTGTATTGTGCTGACCACACTGCTAAATTAGGCCAAGAGAAATGGGTCAATATAGTAAATCATGACGGAAAATGGATTGAAGAAGAGGAGGAGGAAGATTTTGACAATGCACTCACTGTCTCCTTCTACCACAAGGCAGAGTCCAGTTTATAACCTCTTGAAAGGAAAACCCTGGGAAAATTCTACTAAGGACCCCTCAATTATAAGAACCACCCGAATTTGAATTAAATGAGTTACCCGACACACCTAGAGTACGCATTCCTCCAAGAGAAAAAATCAACTACTAGTAGTCATCTCACTCATCATTGTCCACCGATTGAAAAAAATAGACTCCTTGAGCATCTTCAAATCACAAATGGTTCGAGTCGCATGGAAGTATCGCAGAAATCAAAGAGGAATCGACTCGTCCTTTTGTACCCACAAAATCCTCATGGAAGACGAATTTAAACCAAGCATCCATCCCCAAAGACGAGTTCACCCTAATATCAAAGAAGTAGTAAAAAAGGAGTTCATAAAACTCCTTGATGCCGGGCTGATCTATCCTATCTCTGACAGTCCCTGGGTAAGCCTTGTCCAGGTTGTTCTAAAGAAAGGAGGGATGACCGTGGTGAATAATGAGAAGGAAGAACTTATCCCACAACGAACAGTCACCGATTGGCGCGTGTGTATCGACTATCGTAAGTTGAACAACGTGTTGGGAAAATAGATTGTAACAGACTTAATACTAGTAGTATAACAGTTAAGTCTGGTAGTAATAGTTAGTTCTGTTAGTATTGAGTTAATACTGGCAGTACTAAGTTAAGTCTGGCAGTACTAAGTTATGTACTGGTGAGTAGCAGTACTTGAGTTTAGTACTGTTCATCAGTATAGTTTCTGTTTATAGTAAGATCAGTTTATAGTAACAGAACAAATAGTTTAACTAGAATATCTTAGGAGAAAACTTAGGAAAGGATATTTATTATCCATTCACACGTATGTAAAGCCCATTAGGTTTCCTTGGTGATAAGAGGAACCCTAAGGCAAAAATGTTACAATTACGTTTTGAGACATAACAATAGAAGCATAGAGCCTTAATAGCATTTTAGAATTATTGTTATCTTCTTTACTCATGTGTAAAGAATCCGGCATATAACACTAGAATATTCCGTAGTTAGTGTCTCTCATATAGTTTGATTTGGATTTATACCAAGTTATCTATCGTCTTACAAAGGCTAGCAAATCCTAAACAGTGACCTACATTGGTATCAAAGGCCTTAGTAAGGGACACGAGAAAGAAGAATCACAAGAACCAACAAACACCACTCTCCACAACCATACAAAATTGCCTAACCCTGCAAAAAGAATTCACACAACATCTCAGTGATCCATGAAGAATCAAACCATGAAGATGAGAACAGACACTAGGGGTGAGGTGGCTGCACAAAACAACCAAAACCAATAGATTTCCCGCATACAACGGCTATCTCAAATATCAAACTCCCAATT
The DNA here is from genome assembly GCA_026074375.1 of Tanacetum coccineum. NCBI lineage: Eukaryota > Viridiplantae > Streptophyta > Magnoliopsida > Asterales > Asteraceae > Tanacetum > Tanacetum coccineum. The sequence goes on from BQNB010021485.1 coordinate 44,154, forward strand.
CCTGAATAAGGAGGGAGATATATAAGGGCAATGGAGATGAGCATTACCTTGAGTAACATTGACAATGAAGTATAGAAGGTAAATCAGAATGGTAACACAAGAAGATAATATCAATATGGAAATGAAAGGTGTTCGTTCGAGTACTTATCACCGTTACTGCAAGCAGAGATTCAAGCTTGAAAAGAGAGGAAATCTAAGAATATTTTGCTGATGGCTATTCCTATAAGAACATATGAAAGATTTCATGGCATGGAAGAACAAAAGAAAACAGGGAAGCCATCAGAACTAGGTTTGGTGGTACTGCAAAGTTCAAAGAAAATTCACAATGCTGTTTTCAACAACATTTGAAGCATTTAAAATTTCCAATTCTGAAGGATAGAAAAGGGATATAACATGTTTCAATAGTTACTTTCTCAATTGGAAGCTCATGGTGCTGAAGTATCAACACAAGATGCAAATCATAAGTTTCCTTAGATCATATGCCGTCAGCATGTTCTAATAGCTGGCAATGACTAAGTAGAACTAATCCAGAGATTGATTAATTTATACAATTGATGATTTGTACAATAACCTTAGGAGTTGTTTTATGAAGCAAGAAATTCAAGGTGCTTCAAAAACATCTTTCAAAGCTCAAAATGTTGCTTTTGTTTTACACAAAGCAAAAAGCACAGCTAATAATGTCAAGTCTGGTTTTTTCTGGGCATACAGTTCTTGCACTCTTCTACTTCTTCCACAATATTCCTGAAAAAGAATTCTCGTTGATATACCTTGGAAGAAGGTAAATCTATCCCACGTTGCCAAACAACAGAGATTTGGACTAACTTTCAATGAAGATTTTGAACAGATTGGATGAGAAAGATATGAAGAGAAGTGACATCATTTGGTAAAATAGCAATGATGCCTAATCGAATGATGAAGATTCTATAAGAAAACAGGAAGGAGAGTTTCACGTAGGATGGAAAAACCTCCTGTTGGCTTTGGACAAAAAGAAGCTTGATGCTCAATGTCGACAATACTTGGTCACTTTGCTAGGGAATAGTACATGCAAAGGGTATACGATGATGGAAAAAGAAGAGAATTTACTCTTTATCAACATCAAGAACTGGGAAAGCAAGAAAAAATCAGATGGGTATGCTGACAATGGGCAGATGGATTAGGTCAATTTGGAGAGGAACATACAGAAGCTGAAGAAACAAAGTCATGCACTTATGGCTATAGCTCAAGCAATTAGGTAACATTTGTGGTTACAAAACTTGCATTGCTGTCATATACAAAGCATAAACATCTGAAATATTACCAAATGATCAGATAGGTGATCAATAAACAAAGAAGCACAAATACTTGCATATAGTCAAGCAGTTAAGAACTAAGATAGCCAACTTGTAACACTCAAAAATAGCAACATTCTCTAAAGAAAAGCTTCATTTACAAGCTAATGAATTACATGAGAAAAGATGGAAAAGCATAAAAGAATAAAGGAAATAGGAATGAAAGCTGTAAAAGAAAATGGAACAAATGCAGAACAATAGTAGATTCATGGTAAAGAATTATTCCACCAAGATTCATTGGAGATTTAAAAATTCTTGCATAGTACACGTAGAAAAATTGGCTTAGGGTATATAAAAAATAATCAAAAGATGAGGATTCTAAGATATGAGGAGAAAGGAACTTTTCTGTTCTTAAAATGTTTCAAAAGAGATTCAATAGGAAAGCCAACATACATAGTTTACAAAGACAAATGAGTTTAATGGTGTCCCACAACCTTTAAGTGGAGATTATACACCAAACCACAAGAGGAAATAGAGTATTCTATGTATGTTTTAAGGTAAGAAGGTGTCCGTCAAAAACCTGAAATTAGTGTGACAATAGAATTCTTCTGAGCATTCTTCCTGTCAATCCAATGACAGTGAAGGATCTTGTGAAAATATCTCTGAGCACTCTTTTGAAACTGAATCAGAAAGTAACTAATGAAAAGGATGTGTCTGCTCCAAAATCACAAGAAGTTGAACCTAGTTGTATCTCACACATAAAAGGATGTGTCTGCTCCAAAATCACAAGAAGTTGAACCTAGTTGTGTCTCACACATAAAAACTCCTTGGCAACCACTCAAAGATAAAGAAACACATAAAAAGTTAAAGGAATAATTGGAATGCTATGATGAAAGAGAACTAGGTGAAGGTCACTCTTTTACAAAGCAGAAATTTTTTTGTTTGTTGGAAGTCTAAGTCACGCATGATTGAAATGATTGTGACTATTATGAAAAGAACATGGCAAGGAGCTGAGGTTAAAAGGGTTTGTTAATACCTGGTAATGGGGTGGCAAAATCATATGATCAAATGCAAACAAGGATTAATCACTCAAATAAAATTGTTCCTAGATCAGAACAACCCTTATGCCAGGTAGGTCCCAGTTTAATTCTTAGTCCCACATATTAATACTTGTAGGACAAAGATTAAAATTCTGTTAGCCTAAAGTAAATAAACTGTTAGTCCTAAAGTTAAACTGATAACCTAAAGTTAATGACTTTAGACCTATCAGCCAGTACAAACAAACCTACAAACAGTATCAAGCCCAAAGAGACCACATATAATCAAATGAATCAAAGAAGGGATTTTTCAAAATCATATTCATCTGCAAGAAGACCCTTTGCAAAATCTACACATAAATGACTCATTCTAATGCTGTAATGGAAGTTGAAGGATCTCTGTTAAGACTTAGCACGTTATAATTGGAGGAACTCTAGACCAAACTCAATTATAACATGACCTACATTTATTAGAACTATTATGCAAATGTCCACAAGCAACCCAAGCCCTTCAAAGGCCTGGGTCTCTAAGAGAAAACTAATTTCTCTTTTTTCATGTACAGGACCATCCACTAAGGAACAATGGTATATAGAGGTATTTTGAATAGTGATGCCTCAGGCACATGACAGGTAACAAGACCAACTGAGGATTTTAAGAATTTAAAGGTGGGATCTGTTACCTTTGGAGGTAGCAAAGGCAACATAACTGGTAAAGGAAGAATAAGGAGGTAATTTAGATTTAGATAGAGTGTCTTTTTTGAAAAAGAATATCGGGCATTATTAACCTTTTCTCCAATATCACAGATTTAGAATAAGCAGCACAAGGTTCTTTTTACTTGAAAACTGAATGTCTTGTTGTATCTTCTGACTTTAAGATGCCTGATGAAAATCAAATACTTTTAAAGGTCCCTAGACACCACAACATGTATAGTTTTGACATGAAGACACCTTCTCCTGCAAAAGGTTTTGCCTTTTGATAGTAATTATCCACATCTGATAGTCTAAATTAATGGCATAGAAGTAGGTCATATCAATTTTAAAAAATCTAAATAAACTTTGTGAATGGAAAACCTTGTAAGAGATCTACTTCCAAGGTTTTCAAAAATGAACCACCATGTGATGCCTTCCATAAAGGCAAACAACAAAGTGCCTCATGCAAGGCTAATGTTAAAAGGATTGATCACTGTGCCACTACACACCTAGCATCTGGATCTTTTTGGCCCAACTTCGTGAAAAGCAATATCTAAAATTAATTGCCTTGTCATCACTAGAAGATTGTACCAGATTTAGTGGGATCTTTTTGGCTTCTAAGGATGAAACTAGTGCAATTATCTTCATACTTTATTAGCAGATTGAAAACCAGCTTAGTCATAGGGTAAAAATCATTAGATCAATAAAGGCACTGCATAAATAAGAATAGAAATATGCGTTGAATTCTGTGGAAACAAGGGAATAAAACAAGAGAAATATACTGTAAGAACTCCACAACATAATGGAGTTGCTGAAAGAATGAACATAACCCTAATTGAGGCTGCTAGAACTATGCTAGCAGATTCACTCTTACCAACCACTTTTTGGGCAGAAGCAGTTAGTACTGCTTGCTATTCTTAAATAGTTAAGAGTGACCAAACCTCAAAACAAACTCCCTATGATCTTTTGTTTGGCCACAAACCAATCATTAGCTACATAAACCCTTTGTACATGTTACCCAATTCAAGATAACCTTAGTGTGCTTGTCAAGTTTTGATTGGGAAAATCTGATGTAGGGATTCTTAGTTGTTTACTCACTAAATAGCAAAGCCTAAAGGTTACAATTTAGTAACCAAAAGAGTAAAATAAATCAGCATGTAATTGTTCCATGAAGATAAAACCCTAATGTCCAAAGGATGTATGATAAATAGAATGGATAGTTTGATATTGACTATCATTCTGATTCTAAGGAACAATATTACCTAAGTCTTTGGAGAATCAAGCTAACCCACATGCAGTGCTCAGAAGTAACAAACAATCCAGGTACTCCAACATCTATTGCTTAGAGGAAAAATATGAGGAAGTAGAGCATAATGTTGTGCCTACAGCAGTTCCTATTCCTGAAGAAAAATATTGTATCCAGGACAACATCCACAACTCAAAGAGAAGAGGACACCTTGACAGAACCTCAAAAAGAGAAGAAGGATTCAGAGATGAAGGATTCCTCTACCAATCCTAAGATTCAAGCTTTTAGAAGAGAGTTGGAAGAAATTGCCCTAAAGCATTTAGGGAATGTCCCTGAAAACAACACTACCAGTACTCACTCAATTAATACTGGTAGTCACACAGTTAATACTGGTAGGCTTGATCATGATGATTCACTTATGCCAGAGCTCGAAATCTTTCACAAGCCTGAGACAGGAATTTTTGATGAGGCATCTTATGATGAGGAAGGTGTGATAACTGACTTCAATAGTCTTCCTACAGAAATTGAAGTTAGCCCTACTCCTACACTTAGGATTCATAGTATTCACCCAAAAAGTCAAATACTTGGTGATCCTAAGTCAGCTGTGCAAACTAGGAGCAAGGTGCAGAACAAATCAGGAGCTCATGCTCTTCTTTGTCATACTCAAAAACAGCAAAGAAACAATCACAAAGATCAACAGCATTGTTTGTTTGCATGTTTTCTATCTCAAGAGGAACCTAATGGGTCTACAGAAATAAAAGAGATGAAAGAGGTGTGGTTGTGAGGAACAAAGCAAGATTAGTGGCCC
>BQNB010021485.1:50104-64206 GCA_026074375.1 Tanacetum coccineum
GTCTAGATTTATCTTGGTATTATTAACTACTTGGGTTTTCAGTTGTTCAATCACAGATAATATCAGTGCATCATGTTGTTCAGAAGAGTTAGAATTTTAAACAGCTTCCTGTTGTGATTCAATCACATACTAAGAATAAGGAATGATATTGCTATCACTGTTTATTTCAGTCTCTGAATGAGTCACAACATTCGACTGTTCAGAAGACGGAATCGCCTGCACAGCTTGATTAAGCATATTATGATTCATATTATCATGATTGTATACCCCAACAAGAGCATATGAACCATAATAAGATAAATTCACCATGAGAGCAACTTTGGCAGTGTTGAGTTTATCACAATCAGAGTCATATGCATCCAAATCATAAGCTTGATAAGCAGCATTGTGAGTAATGACAGTCTGTGTGGCTTGTCCTTCTAGAATTCTTGGATCTGCCAAAAATGTAAGTTGTGAAGTCTGTTATGACCCCTTTGATCGTTTAAGACTCAAATTGTTTAGATCTAATCTAGGATTACAAACATCAAAGATAAACAATTACGCAGCGAAATAATAACAATAAGAACAATGATGTTTTCAAGGTTTTCTTTATTCCATACGGTTCCACCTTGCCCAAATCTATACTTAGGGACTACTAACTAATTATTAACTATCTAGCTAACTAACTACTAACTATCGTGTACATACACACGTTTTCTAGACTCTCATCGGGAGAGTTCTATGTTTTTGGGATGCAGTAAACCTATGTCTATGACCTCTTTATATAGGGAGAGATCAATACTTACAAAGGAAGTAAATCAATAAGATAAGGAAACTAATTAAACTAATTTAAATACTTTCCTAATCTTTATCTTGTAAATCTTTGACCAAATCTTCATAATTCTCCATCAGCTTGTAGAATTCTGATATGCTAGATTTAGTCCTTATGTTTCATTATTTTATTTATTTTGTCTCATCAAATCAAGAATCCCAACACAAGTTCCTCCTCATGTAGAATTTGACCACTTGTTTGAGCTTGTACCAACAACACTTTATCCTTAAACCAAGAATCATCATGTTTCCTCTTAGGTTTAGTGCACTGTTTAGACATATGGCCTTCCCCTTTGCAGTTGTAACAGATAACAATCATTTGTTTCCCAGAATTGCTTCCACTTGCTCCTGGAGTGTATGTCCTTGTAGTACCCACAGCTAAAGACGTTTGTCTCCCTTGAATTAGTTGTAATGTCACTCTTCCATTATTAATGGTAGCTTGTTGCCTAGTGTTTGACGAATTCCTCAGCTGATTATTGGTAGTTGGGTAGCGAGAAGTGACAACAACACTCAAGAAAGACATCATGTGATTGATGACATCAATGGGATCATCGCCTTTCTAGAACACAGGAACAATTAGACCTGAGTCTGGTTGGGAAAATTCAGGTTATTGGTTAACTGTAGGAGCATATTCCAATTGAGGGATGGATGATGATGGAGAATAAACGTTGCGGTAAACGGATGATTGATAATCGTTGGATGGATAAGAGATTGAAAGAGGTGTTGATGATTGATGAGTTGTGTATTGTTGAGACTGATAAGGTGAACTATACTGTGGAGACTGATATGGTGAAACTTGTGATTGAAATTAAGTGTTTTGGTATGAGTTTTGATGAGTTTGATAAGGAGACTGGGTCATTTGATGGGATGCAACCAAAGCAAGCGGATCTGAGTTGCGTTCATGCATTAAACAAACCTCATTTGCATGAAATTCATGTTGTCCCAAATAAGCATGAAGCTGAGCAATGTTAGTCGTGTGCAAATTCTGAACCAGTTTGACATCAGTTACAAATTTGATCCACTCAGGAGGAAGAGTATTCAATAACTTTGTGTTCACTTGAAATTGTTCCAGTTTCATGTTGTTGATGTTCATGTCATTGAGTAGCAGTGAAAATCTTAAGTAGAATTCACGTAGTGTTCCCCCTTCTTATAAGTAAACTTATCGAATTCATCATAAAGCTTACACTCCTTTTCCTGTTTTGTCAATGAAGTTACTTGCATGAGAAGTTGAATTCTTTCCCAAAGTTCCTTGGCGACTTTATGATTGCTAAACAATGTATAGACCTCAGGTGGTAGTCCTTAGAGAATGATATTTGTTTCCTTGATATCACAATTAGCTTAAATTGCTTCCGTAGCAGATAACTCAAAATATTTCTTTGGTCTTGTCACTCCATTTTCCTCAATTAAAGGCTAAATGAGTGGACCATTTTCAACGGATTCAAGAATCATTCTTTCATGTTGTCTATTCATCATGTATAGCTCTATTTTGCTTTTCCAAGAATCGTACATATCCTTTTCCAACATAGGTGGACAATTGTCAGCACCCAAAAGAATCACTTTGTCAGCAAGGGTCGTCATTGTGAAATATGTATGTTAAAAGATAACTTGTTTGATCGGACGATGGTAGAAAGAATTTGTGTTTAATTAAGTTGTCTCGTAAGTGTTTTAATTTTTTAAACTACACAGGATTTTACAATTCTTGACAAAACTGGGAAAAACAAGTTAATGTTTCACAGGATTTTACAAGTAAAAGAGATAAACCGTATAATTTGGAATTTTGAGTTGTTCGGTTTGGATTGTTCGACTTGGGTTATTCGACTCAGGATGTTCGACTTAAGTTGTTCGACTCAGGTTGTTCGACTCAGGTTGTTCGACTCTGGTTGTTCGACTTGAGTTGTTCGATTCAGGTTGTTCGACTCAGGTTGTTCGACTCAGGTTGTTCGACTTGAGTTATTCGACTCAAGTTGTTCGACTTGGGTTGTTCGACTAAGGTTGTTCGACTTGGGTTGTTCGACTCAGGTTGTTCGACTCCAATAGACACGAGACTCAAAATTTTTAAAACACAAAAACACCTTTTTGATGGTTGTTTTGCAAAAATTCTTGTACAACTATTGTTACTAACCCTATTGGAACAAGAAAAATAGAAACTTTAAGGTTTTTAAGCCAAAAAATTTAAAATCAAGATTTTGTTCTTTGTAAAGGTTTTAAACACAAAAGATGACCAAAAATGAAATTTTTCTTGATTTTAAGCTTGTACACCTATATCCTAAAGATACTAGATCAAATTTACCAAGGTAAATGATCTTTTAGTGTACCCAAATAGCTTCGAATCAACAAGAAAAAAATAAAGAAATGGATGATTTTTTGCAATAACACGAACCAAAAAGTAAACCCAAAAACTAAACACACCACTCCATGGCTCTTGATACCAATTGTAGAATATTAGTAATCTCTAACAACAAAAACTAGAGAGAGAAAGTAGGAAGGAAGGAAGTATTTTAGAGAGTGAAAGACAAGAACATGAAATGTATTACTATGTGAAAATACAACTAACCAACCACCTCTCCAAGGCATGAAGAGGTGTATTTATACTTACAAATGACATGTGGGCTTGGGCTTGCATGGATTAATCCATGGGCCTTTGCTAACTAACTATGCAAGTTTCTAAAAATTGCTTAACGAGCTAACGACTGTTATCTATGGAAGTGACCGACACTTTTGTGTTTCTAACAGAATCCAGGTGATGATCACTGGATTGTTGTTAAGAAAATTTTGAAGTATCTTAACAATACTAAAGACATGTTTCTTGTTTACGGAGGTGATATGAAACGAGAGCTCAAGGTTTCTTGCTACACTGATGCTGGATATCTGACGGATGCTGATGACATGAAGTCTCAGACTAGATATGTGTTCGTTTTAAATGGAGGTGCTGTTGACTGGAAAAGCACAAAGCAAAGTAACTTTGCTACTTCATCTATAGATGCTGAATATATAGCTGCCTTTGATGCATCGAAAGAGGCTATATGGATTCAAAAATTCATTTCTAGGCTTGGAGTTGTTCCCACAATTAAAGAACCCATTAATATGTATTGTCATAACATTGGAGCCATAGCAATAGCAAAAGGTCATGGAGTCACTAAAGGTACAAGACATTTTTGCGCAAAAGTTCACTATCTTTGAGAACCATAGAAATGGGTGATGTAAGGATAGAAAAAGTTGACACAGATGACAACTTAGCTGACCCTTTTACAAAGGCCTTAGCATTTCTTGAACATTCTAAATTGACTGAGAAAATAGGAATGATACCAGCTAGTAGTCTCATGTAAATCTGTGTTTATTAGTATTTGGATCATTTGGAATTGTAAGACAGTTTTTAATTTCTAATAAATGAAGATACTTGGTATTTATTTTTCAATCATATAATAACTGTTATTCTATATTTGCATGTTTAATCCTTGAATGATTTATCTTTCTAAATATATCCATTGTCGGTTAACAATATGGGAATATTGTTACATAAGGCAAATGTGAGTGTTGGTTATATTATTTGAATATATGAATTGTTCCCGCCAAACTCATGTGTATTTACAAGGGATGCATATTGGATACCCTAACTTCAAATATTTACTTTTGGATCCTCGTCATGAGTAAATGTCGAAAATGGTTTAAAAGTCATCCTTAGACTTGAGATATAAGTAAGTTCTGCATGTGTGGATATCACTTTTTGAGTCTAAGTCAAACGCTATCCTGAATAAGGGCGTGAGGACATGACAATAATTTAGTATGGGGGATTTTGGTATGTGCTTAAATACACATACCTTTGACCTTTAAAACCGGACTTAAATGACCAAAAACGTACCAAAAATACTGTGTATTTGTATGTTTTCACTTATATTGTGCAAGAAACGGATATCCGACAAAAGGACGAAAAACAAAGCCAAAAACGACAAAACCGAGCACGGAATAGAAAAGCGTAAAAAGACAAAGTCAAAAAGTCAAAGTCAACCAAAAGGTCAACCAAGTCAAAATCAAAGACGGAGCTGAAATCGAAGAAAAACTTAATGGGCCAACCCGTACCCATCTAATGGGCCAAGGAAGCCCATTAAGCATACATATGAAGATCAAAACAATAAAATGGCCCAAATACTCTTTAAACACAAGCCGGCCCAAGTCCTATGTATAAGCCCATATGACACTTAACGGCTGTTAAGCCCTATAACCCTTAACTTTAACTGTCGTTAGTCCCTAAAAAGGACTATTCTTGCAATCAAACACAACACTTTGGAGGACCATTTCTGCCAAAACCCACAAACTTATATTACACCACAACGACAATGGATGCAAACAACTTATACTCCTTGAGAGACCATATGTGTCAAGTCCCCAAACTCATACCCTGCACCCACAAAACCAAATTTTCCTGCCATCTAATACTGTTCACCCTCCCCTGTCATTTTCTACCTCATTTACTGTTCACACCCCAACAAAACTATCATAATCCCTCACCCCACCTCACTAAACTCCAATTGCCATGTTGGCAATCCCTCAAATTATGATTAGGTAATACAAATCAAGGGTTTTGATTAATCTACTTGGGGACCAAGACAAATTGATGGCTAAGACGAGCTTTGGATTAAACTCATACAAAAAACACAAGTCTTGAAGCTCTCATAGAAGAAACACAAGACTAGAATAGCTTTTAGTATAAATAGCATAGTATAGCTTATTTGTATCTTTGTCGAATTTTGTTGTCTTGTATTAATAAATTTGTACCAATTTTTATTACTGCAATTTAAATTACTTGTCATTTACTTTTCATGTCATTTTAATTACTGTCTTTTAATTACAAGCATTGTACCTTTTTCAAGTTAATGAAATTTTCAAGTTCCTTTAAATACTTGTCATTTAAGCTTACTTGTTCTTTAATTACCGTTCTTAAGCTCTTATATAAGCCTTTGAACCATCAAAAGCTTATATAAAAGCCTGTTTTTCAATTCTATCTAAAAATCCAAAAATTCACAAAAAAATCAAAATCTGTCAAAGCAATGGAGCATGGTAAATCTTGGATGGCCATGGGTTTAGTGCTTCTTGGGAAGCTATAGGATTGGTTTTGAGTTCTATTTGTCTTGCCAAAAGCATTAGACACTTGTGAGTTTTTCTCATTTTTCAATTTTTTGCTTTTTACTGTTCATCTGCTTATTTTGTGTTTATTCCTGCTTATTCTTGCTTATGTATGTTGTCTTATGCTTATGTGTCTCTTTTTATTGCTTATTTGTCATTTATTTTAAGTTTGCTTTAAAAACTGTCTTATTTGCCTCTTAATCTGCTTATGCTTATTTGCTTATTGTCAGTTCTTATTATTGTGTTTTTATTACTCTTTAGTGCTTATTTTTCATTGTTATTAATCTGTTTTTCAAAATCTCAACTTAATCCTTGGCTAATCCAGTTTTTTTAAATTGACTTTTCATTTTTAAAGGGGTGTTTGGGATAAGGGGTCAAACGGGTCATATTGTATGAAAAACACTTTGGGTCACTTGGTAAATCTTGTACAATCTTGTACAATCTTTTTAAGTCATTTTTAATCTGTTTCAAAGGTTTTTAGTTCTAAAAGTTTGTTTTTGAGTTTTTCTAATTGGTCTTTAAAACTGTGGTTCAAAGACAGTTTCAAAAGTGCTTATTAGATTTAGGTTTTAAAACATTCTTTTCAGTCTTGTTTTTGTGTCATTTTTAGTGTCTTAATGCATTAGGGTAGTCACCTTTTAGTTTACTTTTATTTGGGTCAAAATCTGTCAACTCTCTAAGTCATGTTTTTAGTCTCAAAAGTCCAATTTTCATTTTCAAATTTAGGTTAGTAAAAATTGTTTTTAGCTTTTAAATTTCTGTGCATAAGCTCCTTTGGTGTCATACTCCATCTGTTGTAACTTCTTCTTCAATTTTAAGTTTATTTTCTAGCTTGTTTTTTTAGGCCTGCTTATAGCCTTTGTCTTTTTAAGAAATACAAAAAAGGGGTGCATCTGTGTGAATGGCTATTTTCAGTTAGCTTTTTCTTAGTGTGTTTAAGTTTCAAACTAATTACTCTTTGTTGTTTTAGATAGCCACCAAGATAGGCTTTAAGCTCATATGCCCCATTAAGCAATAAGGATTCTTCTTTGAGCTTAAAAATAAGCCCAAAGGTTGTCCTCAAGGTTGTTTGCCTATCAGTTTGTGCCTTCTTGCTTATCTGCATTTTCTGGCTTATTTGCTTGTTTCTCTTAGCTTATTTTTATTTGTAGGAGCTTAGTAGGTGTAGTTGGTTATTTGTTTTTGCTTATTTCTCATTTACCCTAGCTTATTTGTTCTAAAAAGCCAAACTGTCTAGCTTAATATTAGTTTTAGTGTAAAAAAGGTGTAACTGTCACTTTTTGTTTGCTTATTTAACTGCTTAATTTTAAGTTACAAAAAAGTTGTCTTTTTAAAATTTGCTTAACTTTGTTAGTTTTATAAGTTTTTTTAAAAAAAAAGAAAAAAAATCATTTTCCAAAAAGGGAGCCCAATGTTCGAACCCTGGACCTCCCTTATAGCACACATACGTCCCACACTTCCCACACACTAACCAACTGCCCTTGGGTCTTTTTCAGTTATCATTCACCCATTTTATTTTTATACTCACTTTACCCTTTTAAGCCTATAAGCTTATTTCTGCTTATTTCCAGCTTATTTCGATAGGCTGGGAACTCCATTTTATTTTTCATAAAATCAGCATATCTTAAACTACTTTTCTGTATTTTTTCATATTTTTCTCATATCGTTTACTATTTTTAATCTATTTTTCTTTATAAAACAGTTTTTAATTCGCACCTCGTTGGGAGAACGACGAGTCTTTCAGAATACTTATCGTACTATAATTGAATTATAATTTTAAAATTATCCTTATATATTTATTATAATTTATATATACAAAAAGGTTAATTTTAAGGTTATCAGCTGGCGAGTCTGCTCATGCAGAGGAGACAATGCACACCGCCAAGGATTTGGAAGAACCCGCACATCAGGAGTTCGAAACTAGAGCTATTGAAGATCAACCAGTTGATGAGACCCGTCAGCCTTCTGATTGGTTTCAGAAACCCACTAGACTTCCATCTCCCGATCGTGATTAGAACAAGACTTTGCCTACTGATCATGGACCAGTTGAACCTTGGTTAAGCAATCTGGCTCGGGAAGAAGGTCCTCGTGAATCATTTGATAAGCTAATGGATACTCCTTTGGACTTTTCAGCATTTATGATGAATCAGCTCAAAGATGATACTCTAACACCTGAATTACTAGCTGGATACGTAATTCAAAGGCATGTTGAAGATCTTCAGTTAGGTGTCGAGAGTTACCAAAAGAAGCTGAACATCACAAAGCCGGATACGTGCAGATCTGATCTCAAAAGCAGGGATGCCTATACAACATATTCCAATCCTAGAGGCTTCATTTATCAGAACAAAGACAAGAAGAACAAGTTGATACGTATTGATGAACTCCACAAGTTTAGTGACGGTACACTCGATGATGTTCGAACTGCTCTTAATGATCGTCTGAAAGGGATTGGGATGGAATATCTACCTCAGACAATATGGAGACAGAGTGATAGGGAACGACCAAAAGCTATGTTCCAGGCGATCGACAAACAACTCAAGTCGAGGAGGATAATGAGATGTTTGGAAAGATTTGTTGGTGGGAGACCGTACGGGGGTGACCTTTGGCTTAACAAAGTAACATAGAATTAATATATGTGACTCTCATCAATAAAATGTCAATCCCTTAATACATAATAAATAACTTGTTAAATTTGTATATATGAGAGTATATATTAAGGAGATGTTAAGGAGTGCACAGTACAGACAAAATTTTTAAGAATTTTCTTAGTAAATTACAAAAAAATTCAAATTATTGTACTCAACACCGACATTTAAACCCTCAAAAAGTGATGGTGAGCATTAAAATGTTTCCTGATAGATGTTATGTAACATTTGTCCCGAACGTTTAATCAATTGAATATCCAAATATCAAGGGATTAAACATTTAGATAAGGGGAGAAAATGTGGGATTAAACGGAATCTAATATGGTATTGAAATATGATCAATAAAATGGGACTCAATTGCCTCTCCACACTTAGCATGTACTATGATTACGATGCACATGTTAAGTGGGAGCTTTTAGTGATGATAAAAAACTCTTAAAAGTGTAAATGCGTATGATATATATATCAAACACTTTGAGAATTGAATTTTCCATGAGATTTGGTTTCGATTGTGATGGAATACCCAAAAGACCGACCATGTACTTAAATTTATGAAGTTATAAGGTGGTTAGGCATAGGTATTCAAATCTCATGATCCAGCCAGAACCGGAGGGATCTACCCAGGGATATCCACTAGTTAGTGTAGAAGTCCTTAGGTATGATACAAAAGGAAAAAAAGTAAGAATCGAGAATAATGCCGACTGAGAACCCAACAAGGTGTTAGTTATGAAGTCTCGGTAAGCATTGAAAGGGTTGAAGAATGAAAAAGAAATGTAAGGATAAATGGTGAAAAGAAAGAAGCCCTCTATATACTTAGGCAGAAACCGGGTCAATACATAATCTATCAGAAACACTAAGTTGTTTTCTAACATTAAAGACAGTCATGGACCCAGTGACGCTATGCACAACCCTCCCTAGCCACTCAAGGTCTCTCAACAGACTCTTGTTTCATTTCTCATGGAGATTACATGCATTTCTATTGACTTTCTCACTCCGAGTTAGTTGATATTAAAAAGGTGGCAGTCTGCTCCAGCCTCCGATCACTAAAAACAAAGTGCACTATCAAGTCTAGAGCCAAAAAGAGATCATCCATATATCTCATTAGGACACTTGACAAATTATGCTTGCATAGTCACACAATATGAATAACAAGAGATACGTTAAGAGTCCTACGCATTATCCTTGTGATTTTGCCAGAACATCCGAGTGATATAATTCACAGTGAAGATGGAAATCCTGCTTGAGCCAACATCAAACAAGCTCATGGTAGGTGACTTGTGCGATTCTATATGAATCAAACTTATGACAACTAGAAAGAAACAATGGTGCGATTCTATAAGAATTAAATTTGTTCCAGGTTGTGAATTGACGATTGATGATGAATTTTGAAATGATTAACACTCTCGATGTGTCATAAAATTACTTTAGCAAGTGACACATCGATTGATTTTCAAATTGATTTTTCTATTCAATCGGTGAGACCTCATCTTGCTGGTTCACTCATACCGTGTTGTCTGCTTTGAGATGATCCGATAATGAGAACGGCTAGTACAGCTGCGAAACCCTGTCAAGGAGATTCTTCAAAATTCTACCTGATCACAGGCAGTATTTATACTGATCAACGGGGAACCATGGTTATTGCAACCGTATACGACGAAGTGACAAAGATACTCTTGTCCATATCTGTTGATTATCACTAACCTAAACCTGCAGGTACTCCTAACGATTGGTGCAGCTGATTCCCGACGAGTCACGATTCATGCCACATGCTCATACCCGACCGACAAACATAAAGACATCATGAAAGCTCAAGTACATGTTTCAAGACTTCTACTACTCTGATACCAAATGTCTTTCTCGAAGTGACAAAGTGTTAAAGTTAAAGAATTTCAAGAAAGATGCAACATTAAAGCTTTTCAAGTCAACAAATCAAGAAAGGTATGAGCATGTCGGTCCAGAAGTCACAAGTTCATAAGATGGCAAAGCATACAAGATGACATAAAGAGATTAGGCTTTGTTGATGATCTCAAGATGCTCAAGATCACATATTCACTTACAAGTCAAACTATAAGAACAAGCTCAAACCTAAAAGTCTATGATCACTACATCAATTCACAAGTTAAAGATTACGAGCTCAAGACTAAAGTTAAAGAATAGTATGCTAGGTTTAAGTTTTTGTAAAATGGAGTGACCTCCCTTAAAAGGAGATTGTTAGGAACACAAAAGTGTCGGTCGCTTCCATATATAACATTCATTAGCTCGTTAAGTAATTTTTAGAAACTTACATAGTTAGTTTGCTAAGGCCCATGGATAAACTCATGCTAGCCCAAGCCCACATGCCATGTATAGGTATTTATACACCTCCCCATGCCTTAGAGAGGTGGTTAGTTGTTCATTTTCACACATAATATTACAAGTTTACTTTCTCTCTCTAAGTGTTCATCCAACCCTCTTTCTCTTACTAAAACAACTTTCCTTATCTTTCCATGTATGTTATATGATTATTCTACAGGTTTGATTGCAAATATAAAGGGTCCTTTATAAGCTTATTGGTGGTCTATTGGTTTTTCAAGATTATTTATCAGTTGCTGTCTACACAGTTTTTTTGTTGTTCTCTGAAGAAGACAAGAAGAACAAGGACGATAGTACATTTTGGAGTCTTATGGAACCGAAAAACTTGTTGTCTTAAGGAACCAAACAACTTGTTGTCTTAAGGAACCAAACAACTTGTTGTCTTAAGGAACCAAATAACTCCTTTTCTTTGTGAACCGAACAACTAGTTTCCATTTTAGAACCGAACAACTAGTTTTCAAATAGGAATCGAACTACTCAAAGTTAATAGGAACCGATCTATCACAAACCCAAACTGAGTCAACTTAGTATTTACCGAGTTGACCTGGTCAACTCATATGAGTCTGCCACCGAGTCAAAACCAAAAGGACAGAAATGTAGAAGATAGAAAGACTTGACTTTAAACCGAAACAACACCAACTCCATCTACTCAAATCAGAAACAAGACACGACATTAAACTAGATCTCAGATTCATTTCAATTCGTGTGTTTCAATTAAATCAAGACCATCAAAAGATCCAATCATATGAATACATATCATCATCGATCTATGTAATGGGGTAAACCATTTTTGATTTACAAATTTAAAGCAAGAATTATAACAACTTTGTTATATTCGAACTTTGCTTCGATTTTGTATTACACTCTAATCACTTAAACATATACCTACCCGAGACCATAAGTATGATCTTGAAGTCGTAACTCCTCTATGTTCTTCATGGATAATGCACAATCAATTAAGTGGGTATTCATTTGATTTGATGTGGTAATGAATGATGATGAAGTTATAAGACTTAGATGTGATCTGACTTTTATAAGAAAGAAAATGGTTGCGGATGAAAAGAGATGATTAGGGTTAATGTGTGAGTAATAAATTTAGGGGTTGCTACATTTTATATCCCACATCACTATTTGGATTGGGCTTTTGGAATACCTAGATTTCTGGTTAAAAGACCAACTGGGCCAGAATACTTATTAACATAAGTGTGTCATGAGTGGGTTGGTACAAGTGTGAAAATGGGCTGGATATACTCAAAGTTAAATCTGGGCCGATGTATTTTAAGTAATTAGGCTAGAATTGATGTTTTAAATCCGAATATTACCTAGTAGGGACTAGTGATTATTGGATTAAGCCATGTATATTAATACACTATCATGACAGATTGAACTAGATAATGTTTATTCGTTGACGACAATTCAAAAAATAACATTTTTTCTAGTTCAATAACATTCACGATCAACAACACAACAAACACGATACATAACACTAAAATGATCCGAATAAGATTCACTAAAATGACAAACGGCTAATGATTCAGATTACGATGACAAGTGATCACGAAGTTGATTTGGTATCCCTTATTTGAGATTGAAGTGGGTTTCACGAAGGCGTCTACTTATTTCATCATCGAGACTTCCTTCTATTTTCTACCCCTTTTCTTCAAACCCAATCTATCAATTGATGACTTGCTTGAACGTATACAGCTTATGATTAAGACGTGGATTATCTAGTTACTTCCTGATGTAAGGAGTTACATTGTAGTGCTCATGGGTTATACCTATCACTTAAAGGAGTTACATTGTAGTACTCAGTGTCACACGCTGATGTCGATGTGGATAATTTCAAGAGGTGATGTACTTCTTATACTTTTAGGACTGAGGTATAGAATACTTAAAGATTTAATCTTGCACCGTTCTTTAATCAACAACAGTGCAAGTTTAAGTAACAAATTTGGGGGATTTTACTTCATTTTCAAGTTTGGTATATCGGGTTACTTCACCAAGTGGTCACAACAATAGCCGACAGAATACGAGGTTGGTAAGTTTAGCCAGAGAGTTTAAAGGTTAAGATGTAATCAGCAATTCTCACGGGATATTATTATGCTAGTCCAAGAGAATGATACTTCATAGTCTAAGCAAAATTCTCAAAGTTCTTCAACGACATTCATATACAAGACCTTGATTATACAAAGTTTTCTTGATTCTTGCTTCATCTCCTCTACGGTTTGTGAAGTCAAGAGGGCAATGCTTTGTTTGGATTTCAAGATTTGTGCTGAAGACAAGAATGGTATATACTTAATTACACATACCCTTTTCCATTAAAATAGGACTTAAATGACCAAAAATGTACCAAAAATACATTGTATTTGTATGCTTTCATTTATATTGTGCAGGAAACGGATATCCGACAAAAAGACGAAAAACGAAGCCAAAAACGACAAAAGTGAGCACGGAATAGAAAAGCGCAAAAAGACAAAGTCAAATCAAAACCAAAGTCAACAAAAGTCAACCAAGTCAAGTCAAAGTCAACCATCAAAGGTCAAAGCCGTAACCGAAGGAATGTTAAATGGGCCCACCCGTACCCATCTAATGGGCCGGGTCAGCCCATTTAAACATTACATAAAGAATTATAAGCCAAAAGTCTTATTAAAAAGCCCAATCCCTATTAAATCCATTACTGCCCAAAAACTATACATAAGCCCAAAACAACTTTAACTCTCGTTAGTCCATTAGCCATGTCAACCCTTTGAGCTTAATTGACGTTAGTCCTTTAGGGACTAACTTTGCAAACTCAACATATAGCCTTGAGGACTATTTCTGCCATGTCCTCAAAGATCTTTACACCACAAGGACTTTTAATGTAATACTTCCATATAAGATGAGGGGCCTCATTTGCCAACTTCCTAAACTTTATCCTGCATCTAATATCAAACAAAACAGAGCAACCTTTCCTGCCAAAACCCACTGTTTAACCATCCTTGTCCCCCCTCCCTGTTTACTATTCACTATACTCCAAAACATCACTCTCTCATCCATCCCCACCTCACTACAAGCCAAGCCACCTTGGAAATCCTAGCAAAAACTATTGGGCAAAGGAAATCAAGGGTGTTGATGATATGGATTGGGCACCAAGTTATTTTGATGGCTAAGATTGAATTTGAGCTTCCACTCACA